>CM031239.1:318274161-318363087 GCA_018340775.1 Taxus wallichiana var. yunnanensis
TGTGACTTATTGTGTGAAATTGAACTTTTGGTAAAATAATGTTTCTCTCTCTCTTCCCTATCTCTTTCTCTCTCCTTGGATAGGAAATAAGGTGAAATGAAATGAAATAAGTATGTGTCTCTAACCCCCTTTTTTTGAAGGCAAACTATTAATATTATGTAAATGGAAAATTGAGAACATTAATTATGCTAGATCTAGGTGGATGTCATGCCAACAATTTATTGTTGATTTCATGCTCACATGTTTTTGCAGGATGCAAGAAAGATGGAGAAAAGGCGTGGTGTAATTCATTGTTTATTATTATAATTTATATAGATCATTATAGAATGTATATATGTATAATGTATTGTTATGTTACAGAAAAGTTTATATTTGAAATTTGGTAATATGTATGAGATGTTAGTTTTAGGTATACCTTGGGAAATGTGCATTTAATCATAGGTACAATTTTAATTCATATTTACGTACAATAAAAAGGTTGATATATATATGTTAAATGAATTTGAATTTAATATCTTGTAGTGTATTTCCAGTGAACAATAGATGATTAATTAATTGGGGTGCCATGTTTTCCTTACCTTGAAAATGCAATAAAGAAATGCAAATGAAACAGTCAACCCTAGTTCAAATTCGTGCATAACTAACCTTCCCATGTTAATCCCTTAGCATAGAAAACTGAGACCTTCGAATGAACCTTGCTCTTGATGACACCTCCTAGTTTAGGTAAATAAGAGCCCAAGAATGGGTTTATCGTCTTAATCGGTATGTTTAGTGACATTGTCATAAACTTGAAAGATAGGAGAGACACGGTCAAACTTTATCTAGAGTAAGTAGAACTAGCATTTCCTTAGTATCCTAGTGGACTACCTTGTCTTCCAATGTTGAATTTAGAATTAATTTTCTTCATTGAATTATTTTCTTGTGGGATCCAAATGACACAATGGAGCTAGTGAAATAGTTTTACTATTACTTAAACTCTTGTTAATGACCTCTTTAGATCCTCTCAGCTAAATGTGTTATCTTAGCTAGTGAAAGTATAGCGCATGGGTCCTTTGCAAAAGCTTTATTGGGTAAATATGTTTTTTCACCTAAATCTGATCTGTTATAGGGCGTAGATCCCTAAGTGTGAATCGTAATTAAACTAAACCATAGTTTTTTTGGAGGTTAACTGGTGGGTAGAAAATTATAAGTAACTCTTTGCAATTGAAACTGATTTGAAAGATGTTGACTTAAGAGAAATAAGGAAACTAAAAACTTGGTTTCGTAATTACTTGTTATGTCGCTTATGAATTTAAGAATAAAAGAAATTTCTCATGTGGAATCGCAAAATGTAGAAACATGGGATCTCACTTTGAAAACAAATCAATTGTGGTTCGTGTATGGTTCTAATGCTTCCAATCATGTACTTCTTTAAGATATTAGACAAGTACTTTCGTAACTCTTTTTATTATAAAGTGATGCTAATAATGAGACCATAGTGTAATGTTAGAGTAAAACATATAAGAATAAAACGAGATTCGAGGTTAGGAATAATGTCACTCTTGGAGTCCTTGTAACTCAATTAGACATTTACTTGTGTTAAAAAGAATATGAATTGCCTTGGTGTGATCTAACTTCGAGAAAACAAAAGATATATATATATATATATATAATTTCTTGATGTGGAAATGTTGAATGGATTCAAGAAGTTTTTGATATATCTTAACTATGATGGGAAATAAGGATATCGTGATCGAAAAATATTTTGGGAAAAGGTATCTTGAATCTAAATCTTCCTCGAATCCTAAGATTTATGTCTTGACATCACTTCAGATTCACTATTGTAGTAAGGGTAAAATTTAAACATTGAATAAATGTTTGAGAAACATAAGCTTAACATAAGAATGAGCGAATTAGGAACTTTGTATGCAATTTGAAAGATGACAAATAATAATGTAAGTTCAGAGATCATTGAAAGGGATAAAGAGCTAATATAAATGGTTGAACTGTAAGTTTAATGTGAAATTAATTTAAGAACCTATAGGTGGAAAAATGACAAAATTATCCTTGCATAGTAATGTTCTTGGAATGTTAATCGTAACTAAGATGTAATCATGGTAATGATGTGTGTGGGCTTGACAATCCTTGGGTCCCTTTTTCTTGTGGTTGGGTCATTTCTAGCATTCGTTCATCAGGGAAAGTGTGGCATCAACATTGATATGGTGTTGGCATGTGTCTATGTGAGTCGATGAATTTTGTAAGTGTCTTGAATCTTATGCGTTGTTGAGTTTCTTTGTGTAGAGCCTTGTGGTGTTGTGTAGTGAGCATGGAAGTAAAAAAAATAAATTATCTTGGTATTATTAATGTTGTATTAGTGTGTGTAATTTGTGGGCGTTACACCAGATCTACCCGGATTTCCTCTTGATGCTCCATCAAAATTTAATTTGATCCATTCTTCCTCAAGAGCCTGCCATAGACTTTTTTGATCTTCCATGGTACCATTATCAGGAGATTTAAATAACTAATTTAAGTAGCTATGGGGTGGAGTAAAAATAAATGTTTAATTAAGTTAGCTAAAGGTTTATGAATTAATTTAATCAATTCCAAAGGGTATGATAGAATGTGTATGAATTAATTAATTAATTTAACTAATCAATTCTAAGGGATGTAAATAACTAAGGACAAACTGGAAACATGTATGTAGTTTTAGGGTGTCTACGGGTACCAAATGCCAAGGGTTAACTTTCACAACAATCTCCAAAGTTCACTCCCTTAGTGAATCCCCATATTACCTACTTTCTCGTTTGAGTGCTAATATGAAATGACATAAGGGTCATATGTTCATATTAGAAAAATGTAAGAAGTACACATCCATTCCCTATAACAATCCAAAAAAAGTAGGGGGACTTTGACCAATCCACAACTATAAGTGCTTTGTAGTTTTTCAGGGTCTTCTTCACACATAAATATTAAAACACATCTCCATTTCCTGTTACTCAAAAATTCTCCAAACAAGAATATACTTTGTGTTATTGGAATCCTGGAGCTCCCACATGTGTTGCCTCCACTTCCATGTTTCGACAATTATGTGGCATATATTTAATACATTTTTCTCTTAATATCATTATAAAATGGGTTTAATTAACTATTATGTTTACATTATTTACTTTCGAAAATCTTTCTTTTCCATTATTTTTTATATGTGCTACTTCATGTCTCTCCCACCTAAGACACTTTCATTCATTGCAAAACTCCTTATGTTATGGCTCTACTACAACACCACCTTCTTGTATATTACATGTCTCCTTTTTCTTCCTTTTACATTCTCCTTCCTCTTTTACTTCATCTTGTACATTACTCAATATTAATTTCCATATCTCGATCTACATAGTTTCACATTACTAGACAACCAAACTTCACCCTAAATGTTATGAGATATAACTATACACAATATAGAAGGGAATACATTGCTAAAACCATATGTTAGCATTGGAAGTGTTAAATAAGAAGAGCTTAATTTATGAGCTACTTCCAGAATACATCACCTTCATAAAGTGTGCTTCCCACCCCCTTCCACTGCAACAATCATATTCATCTTCAATTTTTTATTTTATTTTATTTTTTAAAAACCAATCATATGTTTTCACTTTGAAGGGAAAACATAGATTGTCAACCCATCCTTTCCCATCGAGCAGTTTTGAATTACATTGTAAAGTATGTTGCAAAAGCATAAAAGAGTTCAGAGAGTTATCATGATATGCTGATGCGTGTTGCTGTTGGCAATCATTCCCAAGACCTGACATTGTGTGCATACCAAAATTTCTTACAGACACAATAGTAGAGTGTGATATTGGCACACAAGAAGCATGTCATATGTTATTGAAACTACCGCTTGTGGAGTGTAGTAGACACTTTATTACTCTTAGTGTTGGATGAAGGGTGTATAGACATGTACAAATAAATTTTGATGGCAATTCAGCTGATTCAAATTTCCTACATGCTTACGTGCATCGTCTTTCATACGTATCAAAAATTGCAATGCTAGATGTTGCTAGGTCATGGTCTTATTCTCCAAACCATAAAAAAGAACAATGGAAAATTCGACAGCCACAAGCTATAGTGCGCGTATGGCCAAGATTTTACTCCATCCCTGATGAAGAATCAGATGAATATGTGGAATTTTGTTGGAGTGAGAGCCTACTATATAAACCCTTTCGAAATATTTGTGTTGATATCGACATCACAAATGAAGAAATAGTTCACTCCTGGGAATCTATAAGGGGTACATACCATGCTTGGCACATTGATCGCATGCAAACATCACCAACATATGATGATGCAATTGAAGATAACCTCGACGAAAACCCAGAGGTAGGTCTTGCGGAGACGTAGGTCTTGCAGAGACAAATGAGTGGGAACTAATGTCTAGATTGGCCCCACATAATGACATGCAATTTTCATATATTGAGTTGCTTGGTCGTCGTAATTACGACCTGGACCATGATTGGAGCCAACATTCTTTACCGTCACCATTACATGATACATGTGTACATTTTCTAAATAACATTCATTCCTCGATGCCAATAACCAATAGGGCTCCACAATACCTTATCCCCATACAAAGTTTATCTATAGAACAACATACTGCATATTCCATGGTCGTGGGTCATTGTGACCATGTAGGGAATCAAGAGCCACTAAAAATGATTATTCGAGGAACAGTTGGGCTTAGTAAATCATATATGATCTAATGTATCAAGAACACATTGAACTCTCACTCAATAGATGGAAAAAGTCCTTTATTTCTCCTTGCTCCTACAAGAGTTGCTACTTTCAACATACAAGGTAGAACAATACATAATGGCCTTAGAATCCCAATTAGGGATGTCCATGCTTTAAAAGGACAAACATTGGCAGTGTTTCAAGAAGAAATGAAACACGTGCGTTACATTTTCATAGATGAGATGAGTTTTATAGGACCTAAAATTCTCAAAAACATCAATGATCGATTTTAACAAGCATTCCCAGCACATGCAATTGAACCATTTGGCGATAGATCAATGATTATTATTGGAGATATTTCTCAACTACCACCTATGAGAGATGTCCCTATATATGTTGGTAAGCTTGCATCGTGTTTCAACCCTCCATAGATTCTTAATTATTTAGTAGGTTTCTTTCATTTATAATGATTACAAATACTTTCATTCATCTCTACTTGCATTGCTCATTTTACACTGCTTCTAGGAAACACAATTAGGAGAAGGCTTTGGGACACTTTCAACATTTTCATTACCTTAGATGTAATATTTCGACAAGGAAATGATCCCCAAAAAATCATCTTTTGTACAATCTTGAAAAACATTAGAAATGTTGAACCTATTTTCATGATTGGGAAACACTCATGAAACAAATAAATGCATGCTTCAGCTAGGGCATAAGGGAATCCTTCAATTCACTAATCCACTTATATGTAATTAAAAAATTTGTTTGTGTGCATAACAAACAAATGCTTAAGTATTTATTCAGGCCGATCACACAAAGTGTTGCCGAATATATAAGGCACTCAGGATTAGAAGATGCAGATGATAACCAATTGGAAAATGAAGTTCTTTTATGTATAGGTCAACGTGTTATGCTACTCTGTAATTTGTGCATTGAAGCTAGATTAGTTAATGGTTCCATTGGTGCTATATAAGACATTATCTACACCGGTAGCTCTAAACCACCCAACTTGCCCATGTCTGTAATAGTACAATTTGATAACTACACAGGTCCTACATGGGACCCCATAAATCCTAAATCCATTCCTATATTACCAGTAATAAGAGGCAATCACAAACAGGTGCCGCTAAAAATGGCTTGGGCCCTTACCATACACAAGTCTCAAGGATTAACTTTTCCTAAAGCAACTATTGATATTGGAGATGATGAGAAACCGAGATTGACTTTCACAACATTATCCCGAGTTAAGTCCATTGACCATTTGAGAATATCTCCACCTTTTACTTTTGAGTGCTACTCATAAATCAAAACAACAAGGTATGTGAAACAAATATTGCTAGAAGAGAAATGCCTACGCATGTTGTCCGCAATTGTACTAAGGTATATCTCTGCTCATTATAACTAAATTACATTTTCCCATTCTTTCCAAGTAATTTGTTTATCATTCAATTACTTTACATGAATGTTTTTCAAACTAATTACAAATTACATTTTCAACTAGTGCACGACACCAACAATAAATGTAGCCAGTTCAAAGCCTTTTTTCACATTCAAATACATGTTATCAACATGTACTTACCTACACCGCAATTGTATTTCCATTCTTTTTGCATCCACACTATGACGTTAACAACACACTTATTCATTACGGGATCTTTCAATCATAAATGACCTCCAACAACTTCAATTGTTGCCTAAACCTTCGAAAGACAACATACTTTGCATGCTTTCTTATGGATTGTTGTTATAACAAATCAAACCTCTTCACAAAAGGACAATCATGTTGTGCATGAAAAATGTGAAATTATTATAGTTGTATCTATGTTGCAAACAATTTATTTTCATTGTACCAGGGTACCCCATCCCCTCAAAAAACATTTAGCCTTAATAAAGACTTTATTTCTCATGGATTGTTGTCTCTCAAAACTTAAGTGATACATGAAAAATCCAAAACTCTAAATTGTCAAAATAATAATATAATTATTACCATATTTCCAATTGCAATTGACATTCTTAACCTACAATGACTACCTTAATCTTATAGATCTCCCAAAACTTGCATGCTTTACATCATACTTCCACAAACTTTAAACTTTATTACTAATATATTGCTTACAAATACTCCTCCAATTTTCCTATCGGCCTCTCACAAGCACCCTTGGATGCTTTTGTTAGTTTATGAGCTACTTTTAGAACACATCACCTCCATGAAGTGTGCTTCCCACCCCCTTCTTCTGCAACAATCATATTCATCTTCAATTTTTTATTTTATTAAAAAAACCAATCATATTCATCTTCAATTTATATAAAAAAAGAAAAGAAAAAAGCAATCACATTCATCTTCTATTTTTTTAATTAAAAAAACAATCATATTCATCTATAATTACACTGAAAGTGTCCCCCTATGGGAAAGGCCCTTCCAGACATTTATGCGACTATCTTAAGTTTGTGACAACCTTTTAAACATTTTTTCCAAGTTCAATGGGTGTTTTGATGTTTTTACATTTGCATGGATGTGGTAGTTAGCAATTACATAGAAGCGCGGTTCCCAACAATTGCATGAATTTTTAGTAGTTCCCCAAAGCTTGCATGAATTTGAAACTGAGCTAGAAATAGTTGGAAGCACCATGCATCAAAATCTTGTGAGTCTGCATGGATATTCGCTTTCTCCACATGGAAACTGTCTACAGAGAAGACCAGGAAATAGATGGAGAAGAACTGATAGATTTAGTCATATAAATTTGTGGTTAGCGGAGGGCCTTGTGAAAATCAGTGAGTAGGGCCAACACAGTTTCCTTAAGGCATTATCCGACCGTTGTCTAGCTAAGATTAAGATCAAAGAGGAAAATGGGATCGACATTTGGAAGGTGAAAGTTCATGATGTGTTGCGGGATATGGCCGTACACGTTGCCAAGGTCGATGAAAACGTCCTGTTCTGGGTAGGCCACACACTACAGGTAAGAAAAACATACGTCATTATGGAATTTATATGAGATTTTGGTGATTTTTATTGATGAAACCCCTCTTTTCTTTAATAGCTCGATTTCATCACAAAATACCCTACATCAGAGACCATGATACTTGCATAAGTACGTAGTGCAATCTATTTTATTGCCATATTTTGCATGCTGTATAATGTTAGGTTGTGGAGCCTGTTTTCATGTGTGAAAGTGTTGAAGACTGTACACTAAGAGTACTGTACACTTTTCATGTATCCTCGTCGAGGTTCAGGGCGCAGCCCCGATTTTTTTTTTTTTTTTAGGCGTAAAATTTTTTTGGCCTCGAAAAATGCACCCGACATATTAGGAAACATGCTCTTCTCATATGGGTGAGTTTTTTGACCCATAGGTTTATGGGATGGGTTTTGCCCATGGTTTTGATACCCACGGTTTTGTAAAACTACTTAAGCAGTTTTCTATTTATATGGTCTTATGCATATGATAGATGTACAAGTAAATGTATTGTAGATGTGTTTTGAATTCGGGTGTGAATTTTGTAGAGTTTGTTGAGCATAGCTCCAAACAGATCTGGTATTGTATTGAGAGAGTTGAGGCTTGTAATAAAATTTGAGCAAGTGATTCTTGGTGGACATAGCCCAAATTGGGTGAACCACGTTAAATCTTGTCTCTCTGTGTTGTGTTATTTATTCTGCACTTTTATTTGAGATCTGTAATATTTTTTGCATATTAGTTTCTACTGTTGCAATTCTGTAAGGGATTATTCCGCATATTTTATCTCTTATTTCCTAACAATTGGTATCAGAGCTTGGTTTGGTTTGCTGAAGTGTTGAATCGCGGGAAAGTTTTTAGCTTGAGTGGGAGCTATGGCAGATGATGGAAGATCTAGGGTTGATAAATTCAACGGAAGAATTTCGAGTCTTTGGAATATGCGGATGGAAGATTACCTTTATCGAAGGATCTTTATACTTGGTATGCGAGAAGGTGAACAAACCTCAGTATAACAGATGTGGAATGGGATTTGTTGGATCGGAAGGCACTTAGAACGATCCGACTATGTCTTGCATCTTCGGTATTATTTAATGTTTCAAAGGAAAAGACTACAAAAGATTTAATGGATGCATTAGGGAAGTTGTATGAAAAACCCTCTCGCCTCTAATAAGATTTTTCTAATGAAAAAGTTGTTTAATATGAAGATGTCCGAGAATAGTTCGAGTGATTATTTAAATGATTTCAATACGGTTGTGAATATGTTAGCTTTGGTTATGATAAAATTTGATGAAGAAGTTAGGGCTTTATTAATTTTGTGCTCTTTACCTGAGAGTTGGAATAGCTTGGTAATGGTGGTAAGTAACTCGGTTCTAGCTAACTCGAAGTTGAAGTTTGAGGATGTTGTAGGGGTGATTCTAAGCGAGGAAATGTGAAGAAAAATCTCTGGTGAATCTTCTACTTTAGGGAATGCTTTGACAGTGGAAACTAGAGGGAGACAAAAGAATAGAGGAAACCGTGGAAAATCAAAAGATCGGGAAAGGTCAAAATCCAAGAACAAGATTGTATCTTTGGAATTAGGGAAAGCACGGCATGCGAAGAAGGACTGTTGGGAGCTTCGGGATAAGAAGAAACAACAGGAAGAAAACAAGGAGGTAAATGTGGCAACAGGTAATGTATGTCAGGATGCTTTGATTCTCTCTTTGCACAATATTACTGAATCTTGGGTTTTAGATTCAGGGGCTTCTTTCCATGCTTCTCCACATAGGCATTATTTTGATGATTATGTTCAAGGAGATTTTGGGCATGTTTTTCTTGGTGATGATGAGCCTTGGAGCATAATTGGAAAAGGTTCTGTTCAAGTTAAGATGTAGAATGGGAATACTTGGATATTGAAGGATGTCAGACATGTGCCTACATTAAGACGAAATTTGATATCGGCAGGGCAGTTGGGAAGTGATGGTTGTACTGTGATATTTACAAAGGGACTCTTGGAAGGTTACCAAGGGTGCTCTTGTGGTGGCAGAGGTAAGAAGGTTGGAACCTTGTATTTAACCACTTATAACACTAATGTTTGTAATCTTGTGGCTTGAGTAGATACAACATTGTGGCATTATAGGCTCGGTCATATGAGCCATAAGGGCATGGAGATCATAAAGAAGAATTTTCCGGATATACGAAAAACATGTTTGGAGTTATGTGAGGACTGCATATATGGGAAACAAGTGATTAAGGTTTCTCAAGGTTGGACCTACAAAGAAAGAGAGTAAGTTAGAGCTGGTGCATTCGATGTGTGGGGGCGGCTCGGTATCATCTCTTGGGGTTCAAGTTATTATGTTACCTTTATTGATGATGCAACAAGGAAAGTTTGGGTTTATTGTATTAGAAACAAATCGATGTATTTGACACTTTTGTTAAATGGAAAGCCTTGGTTGAGAATGAAACAGTCTTAAGCTAAAATGTCTCGGTCGAGATAATGGAGGGGAGTATTGCAGCAATGAATTTAATGATTACTTGTTCTAAGAATGGAATCCGCAGCGAGAATGGGGTATCGGAAGGATAAACATAACAATAATGGAACGTCTTTAGAGCATGAGGTTACATGCGGGGATCCTCTTTCTTTTTGGGCAGAAGCGGTGAGCACAGCTGTGTACTTGATAAACAGAGGACCCTCAAGTGCCTTGGATGGAGGCATACCTAAGGAGGCATGGTATGGTAAGAAAGTTGATTATTCATTTCTTAGAGTCTTTAGATGTGAGGTGTTTGTTCATATAGACAAGGATGATAGGACCAAGCTAGAGGCTAAATCAGAAAAATGTACTTTCATTGGTTATGGTGGTGATGACTTTGGATTTAAATGTTGGAGTATTAAGGACAAGAAAATCATTCGGTCTAGGGATGTGGTCTTTAATGAGAAAGTCATGTATAAGCAACAGTTGCAGGAAAATAGGAAGAATCCAAGAAAGAATATGCAGCGGTAGAGGATCTTCCGGATGGAAAAGTGACACATGAATTAGTTCAGGAACCTCCTCAATAGGAACCCCAAACTCCTATATTGAGGAGGTATTCTAGGTAAGAAGAGAACACGAACGTTTTTCTCCTTCCCTTTATTATTTATTACTCACCGATAGTGGAGAGCCGTAGAGAGCTTTGATGAAGCAATGCGGTAGATGCCAGTAAGAAGTGGGAGCAAGCCATGGATGAGGAGCATAAGTCTCTCATGGAGAACTAGACTTGGGATTTGGTGAAGCTACCGGAAGGCAAAAGAGCATTGTAGAACAAGTGGGTGTACAGAGTTAAAGACGAAGGAGGAAAGAAAAGATATAAGGCCCGGTTGGTGGTCAAGGGGTTTGCACGCAACAAGGTATAAATTTTGATGAGATTTTTTCTCTTGTAGTAAAAATGACTTCTATCGAACTATTCTCGGAATAGTGGCATTAGAAGACTTGTACTTAGAACAGCTTAGATGTAAAGACTACATTTCTCCATGGTGATTTGGAGGAGGAGCTATATATGCAAAGCAGCCGAGGAAGGATATGAAGTCAAAGGTAAAGAGGAGATGGTGTGCAAACCGAAGAAGAGCTTGTGTGGCACAGAAACAAGCTCCACGTCAATGGTATAAGAAGTTTGATAGCTTCATGATGGAGCAAGGTTATATTAGATGTCATTCTGACCATTGCGTGTATACAAAGAAATTTGAGGATGGAAGTTATATTATCCTATGTTTATATGTAGATGACATGTTGGTTGCAGGTAAAAATATGTAGGAAATAAAAGTACTCAAGAAATAGCTAAGTGAATCCTTTGATATGAAGGATTTGGGGGCAGCCAGACAAATCCTTGGTATGAGGATAACTCGAGATAGGAAGGAACGGAAGCTGACTTTATCTTAGGAAGAGTACATTAAGAAGGTATTGGATAGGTTTAACATGCATGATGCTAAACCGGTTGGGACTCCTTTGGCAAGCCATTTTAAGTTATCAAAGGAGCAGTGTCCCAAGACAGAGCAGGAAAGAAACCAGATGTCCAAGGTACCTTACTCATCAGCGGTTGGCAGTTTGATGTATGCTATGGTGTGCACTAGGCCTGATATTGCCCATGCAGTGGGAGCTGTGAGTAGATTTATGAGTGATCCAGGTAAAGAGCATTGACAAGTAGTAAAGTGGATCCTTCGGTATTTGAGAGGGACCATGGGGGTAGTTTTGTGCTACAGTGGATCAGACACCACTTTACGTGGTTATGTAGATTCATACATGGCTGGAGATGTAGACAGCAGGAGGAGCACGACAGGTTATATTTATACTGTAGGTGGGACAACAATGAGCTGGATTTCACGACTACAGAAGCTGGTGGCTTTTTCAACCACGGAGGCTGAGTATGTTGCTGCAACAAAGGCAAGAAAAGAGATGATTTGGTTACAACAATTGCTTGAGGAGTTGGAGCATAAGCAGGAGGAATGTAAGTTGCATAGTGATAGTTAGAGTGTTATACACCTAGCTAAGAACTCTGCTTTCCACTCTAGGACGAAGCATATACAATTAAGGTACCATTTCATTAGGAAAGCTTTGGAGGAAGAGAAGTTGAAGTTGGAGAAGATTCATACCAGTTAGAATCCTGCAGACATGATGACCAAGGTGGTCACAAGGGAAAAACTAAAGTTGTGTTCAGCTTTGGTTGGTCTTCACGAAACTAGTGAAGGGTTGAGAAGCTTGCTTAGAGGAAAACTAGTCTCTAAGTGGGAGATTGTTAGGTTGTGGAGCCTGTTTTCATGTGTGAAAGTGTTGAAGACTGTACACTAAGAGTACTTGTACACTTTTCATGTATCCTCGCCGGGGTTCGGGGGCGCATCCCCCAATTTTTTTTTTTTTAGGCGTAAATTTGTTTTGGCCTCAAAAAATGCACTGACATATTGGGAAACGTGCTCTTCTCATATGGGCAAGTTTTTTGACCCATAGGTTTATGGGATGGGTTTTCCCATGGTTTTGATACCCATGGTTTTGTAAAATTGCTTAAGCAGTTGTCTATTTATATGGTCTTATGCATATGATAGATATACAAGAAAATGTATTGCAGATGTGTTTTGAATTCGGGTGTGAATTCTGTAGAGTTTGTTGAGCATAGCTCCAAATGGATCTGGGTATTGTATTGAGAGAATGGAGGCTTGTAATAAAATTTGAGCAAGTGATTCTTGGTGGACGTAGCCCAAATTGGGTGAACCACGTTAAACCTTGTCTCTCTGTGTTGTGTTATTTATTCTGCACTTTTATTTGAGATTTTGTAATATTTTATGCATATTAGTTTCTCTTTGCGATTCTATAAGGGATTATTCCGCATATTTTATCTCTTATTTCCTAACATATAAGACATATAAAATAATGGGATTTTAATTAATATAGGGTGATTTTGTGATGTTGTACATGGGTTATACTATATGGCTTGGCCACTTTATTCTTTATTAGAGATTATGTAGTTTATAAATATAGACTTAGAGTAAGTAAATAGTTGCTAAATTGCATTGGTGTCATTTTTTAGGCTTAAAGAACTTTGGAATTGCAGGTTCATTTTTGACAAGTGCATGGTATTGTTTCTAATATATTGTATATCTCAACCACTGGATGCGGTCATACATGGACTCTCAAGAAATCGAGAGCCATCATGGCCCATTATATTGAAGAATGCATGTTCAACTCGTAGTTCCACCGCCAACACTGCATGAGCTTCTATTGCAAATTCCACCATCAACTCTAGCTCATCCTCCTATTAGTTTCCTTTAGCTAGTTTTTACTTTGGTTAATAAACGTAGACCGCAGAGATTCCTTGATCATAGGAGTAGTTCCTTTTCGCTTAAGTCCATGTTCTCTACATGTTCACAAATTCATTTGTTTTTGCCTAATAAACTATAGGAGCTAGTTTGATTTTTCTATTTATTTATGTATTCTCGCTTTCGATAATATAAAAAAATCACTAATGTTGAACTTAAACAAAATTCTTTTTCTAATATTTGTTGTTTTCTCACCTTGTGAGCAAATTTATTATAATTATTGTTTGCATTTGTTTTTATTTTCTCAAGATAGTATAAGAGCACACTTTCTAATCTTCAATTGGTATTAGAGCAAGGTTGCAAGAATATTTTTTTACAAAATTTGCAAGTTAACGGTTCTCTCTAAGAATTATCGAATCTCAAATGGTGGCAATTTTTCATTCCAAATTTCGTTGTTTACCGAGAGACAACTACGATTGCTGGAGTATAAAGATGAAGACCCTACTATTATCCCAAGATATCTAGGATTTAGTAGAAGGAGGATACATAGAACCTGCAGACTAGAATGCGTTAAATGCCTTAACAAAAAATCAGTGAACTCAATTGAAAGAAGACAAAAAGAAGGACAATCGAGCTCTTTTTGCTATCCAATCTGCATTGGATATATCAATTTCTCCCCGTATAGCTAGTATGACAAAGTCAAAGAATGCATGGGCGGCCCTACAAACTGCATACCAAGGATCTGACTAAATAAGGTTGGTAAGACTTCAAACCCTTCGAAGAGATTTTGAAAGTTTAAGTATGAAGGAAGTTGAGTCTATTCAAGAGTTTATTACTAGGGCTCAAAGTATTGTGAACCATCTTAAAACTCAAGGGGAAAGTGTCACAGAAAAAAAATTGTAGAAAATATTTTGAGATCTCTTCCTCCAAAGTTTGATCTAGTGGTCATAGCCATTAAAGAAAGTAAATATCTAACCACATTCAAAGTTGCATATTTGATAGGTTATTTTCAATCTCATGAGGAGCATATGAAACGTTCTGACAGAGAAGCTCAATCAAGCCTTCCGGTCTCTTTGTAAGAATTGAAGAAAAATATACAACCCTTCTCAATCAAGCAAATATCAAGGGGAGTCTTCTACATCTAGAGGACGTGGCGAGAGGAAGAGGAAGAGGAATAAGTTCTATGGATAGGAGAAGCATCCAAATTACCAATATTGTGAAAGGTATGGACACTATGAATTTGAATGTAGAAATAAAAATTTGATTTGAATAAATCAAGAGCCAACTATACTAAAGAGTCTTTTGAAGAAGAAAAACACTCTACATTCTTCGCATGCATTTGGCAAAAGAACCTCAAAAGGATGTTTGGTTCTTGGATAGCGGGTGCTCAAATCATATGACAGTAAATCGATCTCTTTGTCAAAGTAGATGAATATGTAATGAGTCAAGTAAAATTTGGTGATGATAAAGAGGTTGATGTAATGGGAAAAGGTACCATTGTAGTGAAAACTAAGCAAGGAGAAACTACATTTATTCATGACACTTTACATGTGCCCCAATTAAAACACAATATTTTAAGTATTGGGAAACTTGTAGCAAAAATTACAAGGTTGTGTTTGAAGTTAATCATTTACTGAAAATATTTGATAAATCAACTTACCATCATCTTGTAGCAAAGGCTTATATGACAAAGCATAGATTATTTCCTCTCACTTTGGATTCTAATAAGATGCATGCCCTCAAGGAAACCACATATGGTTCATGGTTATGGCACCAACGGTATGGTCATTTACATTTGCAAGGATTAAGTTTGATTTATAAGAAAGGCATGGTGAGAGGACTTCCTGCAATTTATGCAAATGAAGAAGTTTGTTTAGGGTGTGCACTTGGAAAACAACATCGAGACAATTTTCCGTGTGAATAAATCATGAAGGGAAAAATCTCCTTTAGAGCTTGTGCATAGTGACATTTGTGGTGACATGCAAGAGAAATCTTTGGGTAAGAATATTTACTTTCCGACATTTATTGATGATTTCTCATGCTAAACATGGGTTTATTTTCTTAAGCGAAAATCAAGCATTTGAATCCTTGAAGAATTTTAAGGCTATGGCGAGAAAATCAAAGCGGGTATTCTCTAAAAATACTCGAATGAGATAGAGGGGGAGAGTTCACTTCCAATGAGTTTGTTGATTTTGTAATACTCATGGAATTAAGAGACAACTTACGACAACTTATACCCCACAAAAAATGGCATTGTATAAAGAAATAACCGTACCATTATGGAGATGACATGAAGTATGTTGTAGTCCAAAAACCTTCCTAATTGCTATTGGGGAGTTGCGTGTAGAACCAAAACTTATATTTTGAATCGAAGCCCAACAAAATTGCTTTAGAATATCATTCCCAAGGAATCCCGGAGTGGACACAAGCCCTCGTAGAGCTCACTTTCGTGTATTTGGTTGCCTTGCATATGTTCATGTTCCGAGAAAGAAGCGAAAAAGTTGGATGCAAAATCCCAACTTTGTATCTTTGTGGGCTATTCAGATTTCACAAAAGGATAAAATTCTATAATCCCGACACAAAGAAATGGATTATTAGTTGAGATGTGGTTTTTGATGAAGGGGAGTATGACAATGGCAAAAAGGGAGTTCAAAAACTACACCACTCATCATGGGTATTGAAGATGTTCAACAAATTCCTCCTCTCCCCACAATCTCAAGTGGAAGTTCAAGCCCCGATTCACCAAGTTCCTCTTTAGGTGATAGTTCTAGTCCACAATCAAGTCCAAGTCCTTCACAAAAGGTATGAAGTTTAAATGAAATTTATCAAAGGAGTTCTAATGTGAATCCAGGTTGTTAATTTTTCTTTGTTTAGTACCATTCAAGTTGAAACTATGGTGTATGAAGAAGCCATGGAATAACAAGTATGGATTGATTCTATGAATGAAGAGATGCATGCAATTAATAAAAATAATACATGGGAATTAGTGCAACTTCCTAAAGATAAGCAAGTGATTGGTGTCAAATGGATTTATAAGGTGAAATACCATGTTGATGGTTCTATGAATAGACACAAGGCAAGATTAGTTTCCAAGGGATTTGCACAAACACATGGAGTATATTATTCAGAGACTTTCTCTCCAGTTGCAAGATTTGATACAGTCAAGATTATATTGGCTATTGTTGCACAACACAAGTGGCCAATCTATCAGATGGATGTAAAATCAACCTTCCTAAATGGTCTATGTGGAACAACCTATTGGTTATGAAATTCCAGGAAAAGAAAATTTGGTTTACAAGCTAAAAAGGGCTCTCTATGGGTTGAAGCAAGCACCTCGTGCTTGGTATGCAAGGATTGACAGTTATTTCTTGAAGAAAGGCTTCATTTGAAGTTCCTCAAATCCAACCCTATATATCCAACATCTTGGTAATAATATTCTAATTATTTTACTTTATGTTGATGATCTCATTTATACATGTAATAGCCCATCTCTCATGGAGAAATTTCAAGTAGAAATGAAACAAGAATTTGAGATGTCAGATCTGGGACTTATGCATTATTTTGTTGGAGTAGAGGCGCAACAACAATCAAGGTATATCCACTTGTCAAACCAAGTATGTGGCTGATCTCTTCAAGTGGTTTAAAATGATGTCATGCACTTTGCAGCTTGCCACTCTGTCGGCCTTTGTGAAAAATTAACCAAGGAAGATGCAAGTTCGAAAGTTGATGCTACTTTATACGAAGTTTGGTTGGGAGCCTCATGTACCTCACTACCATGAGACTTGATATTATGTATGTTGTGAGCCTATTTCTCGGTTCATGCGCAGATCCACATGAGTCTTAAGGGCGTCTTTGCCGCAAAATATTTTTAAGGTATGTGAGTGGTACACTCAATTTTGGCATTCATTATTCTCCCATACATAAGTTTGAGCTATGTGGTTACACATATTCTGATTGGGTTGGTTCATTGGATGATAGAAAATCAACATCTGGTTATATTTTCTCACTTGGTTTTGGAGTTGTCTCGTGAAGTAGTAAAAAATAGGCAACCATCGCTCTCTCTTCCGTAGAAGCATAGTATATCAGCAACAATAGCTAGTTGTCAAGCCATATGGATTAGATGGATTTTGGAATATTTGCAATTGGTTCAGGAACATCCCTCTACTATTTACTGTGATAACAGTAGTACCATTGTAATGACCAAAAATCAAATGTTTCATGCTAGATCGAAGCACATTGAGATTCGACATCACTTCATTCGAGATTTAGTTCAAGACGAGACAATGGAATTACAATTTTTCCTACAAATTTGAACAAGTTGCTTTGATATTTTTACCAAAGCTCTACCTACAACCAGTTTTGTTGCTTTGAGGAATCAGTTGGGACTCATCCCCATTGCACATGCAGGGGGAGATTGAAGGATGCATGTTCAACTCTGCAGCTCCACCACCAACACCGCAGTTCCACTACCAATTCCACCATCAACTCCAAATCCTCCTCCTATTAGTTTCCTTTAACTAGTTTTTACTTGGTTAATAAACCGTAGATCGAGCAATTACTTGATCATAGGAGTAGTTCCTTTTCGCTTAAGTCCATGTTCTCTACATGTTCGCAACTTCATTCACTACCTAATAAACTCGTAGGAGTTAGTTTTATTTTTCTATTTATTTATGTATTCTTTCTTTCAAAGAATATACAACATAAATCACTATTGTTGAATAAAAACATAATTCTTTTTCTAAGATTTGTTTTTTGCTCACCTTGTGAGCAGATTTATTATAGTTATTGTTTGCAGATTTGTTTTTATTTGCTCAAGATAATATAAGAGCACACTTTCTAATCTTCATATATGCCTCTTGATAGCGAAGGAGAGGTCCCCAATCATGTTCATGATGCGGGGCTATAAATGATGGTACTTGACACATTACGCTGCAGCAAAGTGATTGCTCACAATTTCTCACATTTATGTAGGCGATAATGTGCTCTTTAGCTTTAACTTGCCACCATCCTAGGAATCTAGATTGAGCATCAACTTTGTAGATGAATCTACATATTTCTGTATGTGCTTGTGCATAACTATTACAGGGGCATCCATTAGGTTCTTTTTTCAACCTTACAAGTCATGCGAATTATAGATGCTCTTTAAATATCCTTGGTACAAGCTCCCTGCTCATGAGCACCATACTTACTTTTGTACCATATATCATGAGAAGTTGGGGAGGATTAGATGTCCAACACCCTAGTTTCAGGCCTTGTTTGAAAAGACAGGCAACTTCGTTATGTCCTTACTGTAATTTCATTTAGTTAGCAAAGGTGCAACATTACAGTTTTACAGTATTTGATAGTGATTTATGGAAGGAAATTACACTAGTGTGCAACTTTCTTATGTGGAATATATGCTTGAAGGATGACACTTCTAAAGTTTCCCGACGAGTGTGGTTTAATTATTTTTTCAAGTACTATAACATTGGTATAAGATTGTTCTCTTTGTTATCCCCGCCCAATGTATTTTGGGCATCCCTTTCAGTATGATAATATTCAACACTTGGAAGGCTACATGTCCTTTGTTAAATTTCCAGTTTGAGAAGAACTTGCCTTCTTTCTTTTAACTAAGGCAATACCGCATTACTATTTTCCATATTTTCAAAGCTTATTTTCTTGCTGTATTTATTATCTTTCCAGGTTATGTCATAAGTGTTTCAAAATCTTGTTGTTTTCTCTGTATAAGCTCCATGGTCATGGGAAAAATGTCCAGTTTTGTGCATGATGACGACATTTGGGATCCTAGGCTTGTTTTTGTTATGAGGTGTGTTGTTGATTTGAATAGATAAATAGGATAGGGATGTGCCAACTTACCATGATTACTCTTTTGTTTTTTAGCTTCTTTGAACCATCCATCTTCAATGGGTACACGTGAAAATGGCAAAGACATTGGTTCCACTGAGAAGCATGATGCGATGTTCAAAAACACTTTCATGCAGTATGTTAATATACATATCAATGCATTTTATTGACCTCGCGTTTATACATATATATTTTTTGGCATTTTTGTTTATTGTAAGAACAACTGAAGTAAGAGCAGAGTGTTTTACTATCTTACCAATTGGTATTTTCCCAAATGGTTCCAGTTGTGTCCGTAAAAAAAAAAATTTGTGGCCGACAAACCGTTTTCTGATTGCATTCTTATAACTAGATTTGTTTCTAGCTGGCGGATTAAATAAAAACCCATGCTCCATTTTGTCTCGTAAGCAGGGTATTTTTCCTTCAAAACACTTGTGCAATTTGTTTTCTTCAAAATCTCTTGCGCAAGTTTTGTGGCCGTTTTCTTCAAAATCTTTAAACCCCCATGCAGGCATTTTTACCCAATTATGACAGATGTAGATGATGCCAGGAAAGTGTTTGACAAAATGCCTCAACTAAATCTGGTTTCCTGGAATTCAATGATCGGGGTTTATTCTTGGAGTTAATAACATTAAATGGATTTTGATATATTTAATGAAGAACTGGGATATCGATTTCAGAGGCAAATAAGTGTAACAGAGGCAATGGTTTGGTGGTAGACATTGTTTTGATGTCTTCTATCCCCATCAATCGTTTACTATTTTTTCTGGTTTGTGTTAGGATTAGTCCCTGTTTTGTATATTGTTTTGTTGTTTTGCTCTGCTGTAGATTTTCCAACAACATGAAATTTGATCTCAATGATGATATACCCTGGAATACATTCATGACCACTAAAATAGTATTGACGTTTTTTTTGGTGTTTTGATGTTGCATGATAACTGTTTGATGAAATGTTCTCAAATTTAAGCATGCATATATAATACGCCTGTGGTCTAACGAGTCGCGTGCTACATCGAGATATTAAACCCAACAACAATTCAGCTTGACAACAATTTTAATGCCTATCTTTCTGACTTTGGTCTTGCCAGGCTTCTAGGGACCTCAGAAACTCATGCAACAACTGATGTCGCAGGCACATTTGGCCTTTCTGATAAGAAAGTTCTTGACCCTTCATTTTCTAGCTATGGTAATGGATTCAACATTGTTGCTTGGGCATGTAGGCTGCTTTGACAAGGACAAGCCAAAGACCTTTTCATTGCAGGCTTATGGGATGGGGCACCTCATGATGATTTAGTAGATACACTGCATCTCGCTGTAATGTGTATTGTGGATTCACTTCCAATTAGGCCTACAATGAAGCAAGTTTTGCAGCGACTGAAACAATCACAACCGTCTCCTGTTTGCTAGCCAAGCATTACATTTTGTAATTGTAGAGTCAACGTTAATGTTCCCATCTTTTGACATTTAAAATTTTCAGACCGGTTTCTGAATTGTATCACATAGGAAATGGACAGAAAGTCTTTGAAGAAATATTAAAAAGCCGACTGAACCAAACCAGAACTACTAGGTAAATGCTGACTGCTTAACTTTTTCTTTCAACAGGCAACTTTTGTTTTATTTTGAAGCTTTTAAAAGTAACTACTATACTATAACTCATATGATAAAACCTTTAAATGTGTTTCTGTTACTGCAACAGATCCAGAACAAAGAGCCCAAGTTTTACAAATTAGGGGAATAACCAAATGGCTGCGGTGGCCTGAATGCCGCTTAGATCCGCCATCGCCATTACCAGGCTTCGTCTCCTTTCCTCACACCGCGAATCGCAAATTTTAGCATCTCCTCGAAACGATTTTCAGATACCTCTTTGAATAGACAATAACACAAAATCCTTACCACCCGCAGCACATTAGCAGCGTAGTGTCTCCTCGGCATTCCCCGGTGCTATTGCTCGTATTTTTTAGTTTTTAATTTTTTTCCCAAATTCGGCAGCCAATATTCACGCCCACGTTTGAAAATTGTGTTGGGAAGGGCGGAGAGAGAGCATCCACATTATCATACTGGTGTTATTTTAACAAGTCTTTGTAAAGAATGGAGGACACATATTATTACAAAGTTCTTGGACTGCCATCAGGGAAAGAAGGGGCAAAACTTACACCAGGGGAAATATGGAAGGCATACAGAGCACGAGCCCTCACCTCCCATCCGGACAAGAGACCCGATGACCCTAACGCAGTCGCTCTCTTCCAGAAAATTCAAACTGCCTATGATCTTCTCACAGACGAAAACGCCCGCAAGGCCTTCGATGACTTCCTTCGCTTGCGGGATGAAAGGCTTCAGTGGCAACAACACAAGGCTTCTGAAATCAGTGCGAAGCGAAGAAAAATGATGGACGATCTCACGCGGAGGGAAAAAGAATTCGAGTAGGAAGACAAGGAAAAGGTTGAAGAGACCAAAGCGGCCAGGAAGCTGCAAGAAGAAATTGCTAGGATTCGAGCCTTGCACTCCCAAAGGTCATCGCGAGCTTTTAATTTTGCCTCTCATAGGGTTGCAGCTCAAGATTCAAAAAAGGAGCCCCCGGTATAGTATTTATTATGATTAATTTTTCGCAACTATCTAATTTTCATTAATTGCCGTAAGTTTTAGCAAATTTTCTCTAAAATATTTATCAAAATTGCGTTATGAAATGTACAAAAACTATTAGATTTGCCAAAATTGCTATATAAAATGTACAGAAAGTTATAAGCGCTGTCTAAATATCCTTGTTTTCCATTCTATACTTATGAAATGTTAAAATTTTCCCTGCCATAGGCGAGGATCTGGACAGAGAAAAGGTGCTGAAAGCCACATGGATTTTTCTGGATGGGTGGGGGGATTATAGTGCAGAACGGCTCAGAGAAATATTTGAGGAATTTGGGACAGTTGAAGATATTGTCTTTAGGCGTAAAAATTCAAAGAAGAAAGGATCTGCAATAATTGTGATGGGATCCAAAGATCAAGTGGTACGTTTCTTCATATTTACGTTGCTTTGTGTTTTAGGCATTGCATATTTCTTTAGAGTTCATGTTCATTTTGTTCTTACATTACTTTTGTGGAGATGCACCAAGCTCTCCCATTGTCTTCTTTCAGCCATGTTCTTTTTGTCAATCCCATTGCCAATTGTTGGTCACCAATGCACTTCAATGTCTAGACTCCAAATTAAATTAAAATTAAATTTTTTGCTTTTTGGTCTTATTTATTTTTCACGAATTGAAACAAAATAAATTTAAAACAGTAATTTGGCTAAATTTTTTAGCTTTGATGTTATGCTTCCTTTGCCACCATTTTGTTTCGGTTTATGTTGAGTATCATAATATGAACAAAGGCAGGGGGAATTGTAACTTGTAATTTGAACCTGCTTCAAGTAAAGAACTTAATGGATTTACAGTCCTAGTAAGTCATTGAAATTAGAGGGGATTGTGTTACTAATTTGAAGACTCGTGTGGAATTGTCAAGACATAGTGGGAATTGTGAGTCGTCTGAGAAAATAAGGCAGGTCAGCAAGACTTGCGAGCTGAGTCCAGACCACAGGTTTGTCGGAAATCATGTCGTTTTTTCCAAAATGCGGCTGCGTCTGTGTCTGACTTGCAGTTTTTGCATTGAACTCTCCTGTGGCCAAAACATAAAATACATGCAACCAAATTTATTTTTCCATTCGTTGTATTCAATCTTTTTGATTAGTAGAGTTGTAGATTTTAGAATGACTCGAGAGAACTCAAGAAGGGTCTGGAATGTATTTTAAGGTGTATTTAAAGACTCAAATGAGTTCTGGACTGGATTTGAGGGAGATGTATATCTATTTTTATACAAATTCTTAAAACAGGCTGACCTAGGAGTGCCTCAATGACCTTGTCCTCATCCAGTACAACCTTCGCCTTTGACCCAAAAAAGATGGAGGGTCCTTATCATGATGCCATTGTGATATAGAGCTCCACACCCTTTGTATGCATTCCACAATTCAAACCAATTCAATTTCATCCAAAACACACTAGTACTCTGTTTTAGTAGTTTTCTTGCACTAATGAGAACAACTCATTTATCAAATCTTAATCCTCTAAACCACAAACTGATCTCTTAACATCATCCTCTGCCTTATCATGTTCATTACATGCTAATTCATCTAGTAGCTTAGGCAAATTCTTTGAAAACCACCTTGTCACTATCTTACCTTCTTACTCCCTCCTTAGGCTTCTTGGTGCTCTCATTCCCAATTAGATGAGATTTGATCTTTTTACATTCAAGGATTCTTCTTTATAGCAGTACCCTGTTCAACATCTCAATCAAATGTTCATAAAACTTTTGTATTAGTTCACAAACTTCAAACTTCCTTATATGCCCACTTGTTCCAACTCTTATTCTTGATGTTCTGGGCTAGCTATTACCTCTATATGCACTTCTTAGGACCTGCACTCTACTTACACACTCCAAACAAGCTCATTTCAATCCACACAAAGACTCAAGAAAAACCCAAAATCCCACAGTACCCTTCTAGGTCAACTTTGATTACTAAATGCTCTTGAGACAACATACTTGTAGCAATCATAAGTGGAATGATCTAATAGTACCAAGGGCAAGTTTTCAATCTCATTAGTATTCCTTCATTCACCCTAAGGTGTGTACTCACTTTGATGATCCAACTCCCTATTCTTCCCTTTCAAACTCACACTTGCCTTCCTATGACTGAGACCTCCTTCTAGGTCTAGTACACTGTACTGTCAAGCTTAGTTTCACTTTACTAGGGTTTCAAAATGCAAAGAAAATGTTTTGAGTCCCCATTTTGAGGTTCTTCCTGTGCATAAAAGTTCAAACCCTGAGATCACCAATAAATATCACTTCTTTTGTTAATGTGCTCTCTCGTGTAGACCTGGACTGTGTTACTTCACTATGACAGTACACTGTCAGTTATAACTCAAAAGTCCACCAATGAAATACCAAAATCACTTAAAAATATCTTAATAGACCCCCAACAACCATTTCTACCAAATCTCAAACCTGAGTTTCTTCATTTGAACTTATAAACTTCAAACCCTACCTGTAGGGCAGAGATAGCCTGAGAGGCACACTTTTCCTGGTAGATTGGAATGTATTTGTTCCCAAAACCTGTAACTTGTTATTAAGGACCATCCTAGCTTCCTCGAGAGTTCTGAGCAATTAATGGGTCATGACAATGAGCTAGTGTGATCATCCTCGTGGAAATCAGTCTTGCATGCAACTGTATAAACCAGGGTATTGGAGACTTCAACCTTACAAAGAAACGAGACTTCCCTTCTGTTTTGACTCTCAACTATGAGTTAGATAAATCTTATGTACCTTTCCTATGGCCTTTCTTAGTGTTTACAAATTACATCCA
The DNA here is from genome assembly GCA_018340775.1 of Taxus wallichiana var. yunnanensis. Classification (NCBI taxonomy): domain Eukaryota; kingdom Viridiplantae; phylum Streptophyta; class Pinopsida; order Cupressales; family Taxaceae; genus Taxus; species Taxus wallichiana. The sequence continues at coordinate 318,298,799 of CM031239.1, forward strand.
TTACAAGACCAAGGTGAATTACAGTTTTTGTTCAAATGCACAAGACACATTTTTTATGTAAACTCACAGTCTCTTGCTATATATATAGTCATGCATGGCACTCAGCTAGAATGCTAAATCCTTATCATGGGGTTCATGATAGATCTTCCACACATCCTTATAAATCAACTATAACTAAAGCTCTAGCAACTTTATCCACTGGTAAACACAATTACCTGTCACAGCTACAGTCATGGCTTCACAGAGTTACCAGTCAAGATGACTAACTGAGATTTGTGTTCCATTTAACTATTAACATTCTAAAGGGAAATCTTTATCAATAAGAGATTCCTTGCTTTCCTAACCGCATCATGATCAACTCTCAAGCATGCAAGTTCTCATACACCAAGATTATGTCCACAACACACATCTTCTTGAGCAAACACAGTTCAGGCTTAACAAAACAGAGTACTTCTGAGCTCAATTCATTCAACCTTTATTGCATATTCCTTACAAATTGACAATTCACCTTTGAAATAATCATGCACAGAGTTCTTGCATGAAATAAAAACATGTAAGCATCTACAAAAACAGAGTTGTCACTCTTTTTTATTCAATATTTGCATCAATTGGCTCTTTTCCATTTCTAACAGAGCCTCTAATCCTTCCTTCTTCTTCCTCTACTCAAGGAAAATTCCCCTTCCAACTAATTTTCTTCGAGCCTATAATCCCATTATGTTCAATTTGCTAACCCTAATTGACTTTGACATGTCATTCATGATTTTCTCATAGCTTCATTTCATCATGTTTAACAACTCACTAACTCATATACTTCTAGGATTCATGACTATGTCTAGACATTTGTTACCCTCTCAAAACCCCTCAAGACCTCCATCTAATTCACCTATAATCCTAAATTCCTCTCTTACAGTCTTAGAACATTTTGAATTATAAAAATGGAGGGAAAGTATAGATTTTGAAAATTTGAACATTTGACCACCTTAAGACTCTCCTTATGACATCATCACCATCTAACTCACTGAATTGGCTCTCATGACCATGAGAATTACATTTTGAAGTCCCTTCTGATGATGATCTATTGGTAAATTTTAGAGGAAAAATATTATACATCTTAAATAATTTATTAAAGTACAGATATTAGATATTGATAAATGATAAGAGTAATTGTATTGATAATTTTATCTTTGATATCTTGTCATATCTAAGGTTAAGAGTACAAAATATGGATTAAAAAAAAAAAAAAGCAAAAAACTTGGAGTGCAAGTCTCTGATATGAGTACCAACAAGTACCAGTCACCGAGACACAATTTTTAGTAGGAGACGAGTCTCCGTGCAGCACTGCTGTAAACCATATTGGGAATATTAAATTATGCTCCTTGATAATTCTTTGTCACAAAACTTGGCCCCTATGATCATTGACAAGGCATTAATTTGAAGGTGCAGAGTGGTCTGGGAGAAGGGAGTCATTATTTTTAAGGAGCCCTTTATTACAGGTTCAGTTCTATTCAAGCCTAGACTGTCAGGAAACGCCCTAGGGCACTCCGTACCAGCCTGGAAACGTACCAGGTACTGGTACGGAGAAGCAGCATCCACTTATAATGATTGGAAAGTCATTTTTGATTTTTTTCCTCCTGCATAGTTTACTTCTTAGGAAAATCTTCTTACCCGGCTCAGTATCGCCTGCGACATTCTGACTGTACCATGCTTTTTCATAGTTTTTGGTATACGATTTTCACAAGGATCGGGAAAACATCAACCCTTAGCAAACAACTATAAATTCCACAAGTTTAGCAAAAAGGTGAAGTTCTGCCTGTACAAGGGTTTTGTCCCTGCAAACTGGCGGTTCTGTTTGTGACACTGGTGTTTACACTTGTGATAGTGGTGGTTCTGCAGACTGGAGGTTGCATTTTTCACATGGTTGTGACAATGGTAGTTGCATCTTGCAAAGTGACATTTCTTCCTGAATCTGGCAGCAAGTCCGGTAACAGTCAAGAACCTATGTCTCTTCCAATTCCTGACAGTCAGGGATCCTCTAATGCACGAAAGGACACTTCCCACATTAGTTTAAAGCAAAAGGCATATCCAGTTATAGCGTAGGAGGGTAGGTAGTGAGTAGAAGTGAATTCAGCTGTTTGCATGTTGATGAATGATTTTAAGTTGTATAACTCTATGACTCACGAGTATTAAATTAAAATTTCAATAAGTATGCTGCATGCAATGTATGAGAATTAAATTTCAATAAGTATGCAAATGCTTCTTTAAATTTATAATTTATATGCATATTTATACATTTATATACATGTATATATAAAAAATATATATATATAAAACGTTCTCAAAAGCGTTGTGACCCAAGATTTTTAAAAAGCTGCCGTATCGGCGTAAAGGCCCACAGAAATGGGTTTTGGTATTACCCGTATCCAGACTGTCTAGATTCAAGCTATGCACTGTCACATTTTGCTGTCACCATCATTTTTTTCAATATACTGTGCTACAAAAGAAGCAACATCCACTTGTAATGATTGGAAAGTCATTTTTGCTTTTTTCCCATTCTTTGTAAGAATCTTCTTATTTTCTCAGTATCTAGGACATAGCTGACTCATTGCATGAAATTGAAATAGTTTGGTATGTTTATTTTGATTAAGACATTATAGACAAATTATGCAGCGTGGATTTTTATCATTTTTGATTGCCAGGATGCTGCTATCAAGTCCCTGTGGAGATGTTTCAAACCCTTTGCTTGTACTTACGTTTTTGCCATCAGCAACCTATTCTGCAAGTATAGAGAACAAAAGTCTCATAGTTCATTAGAGAATAAATCTGGATATGAACCCGAGAATAAGCAAGCAGAAATGATCATTAATACAGAATTAAATAATATTTTTGGAGCTGGATATCATGCATATGAGGATACTGTTCTAAAGAAGTTGCAGAAGGTCAGAATTCTATATATTTGTTTCTGTTTTGGTATCAACTTTATAGAATAGATATCCTCCAGTGTATGCTGTTGTTATAATGCATGCAATTATCTTTTTCCCATACAGATTCAATGCCATGTATCTAGAGAATATTTGGTATTGATGTTGAGTTTCTTTTTTGATTGTATTTTGTTTTAATTTTGTTACTTTGGTTTAAATTATGCAATGTAAATTTACATCATATTATAACTATATTCAAGTTTTAAGCACCAAACTTCTTTTGTTATTTGAATTTACTTTGTAGAGCTAGATGACTAAAGTTATCTCTTCTATATTACCCAATGCATGATGGGAAGGTATTTGGATTTTTTTAATATTTTCATTGTTCACTGTTCAGTAAAATAAGCAAATGATGTTGGGGTAGGTGAGCTTTTGTTCTCAACTGTTGTGACCCAACCCACTGTCCCGAGCTGTGTGATTTGCTAAAGGCCCCACAGTAATGGGTTTTGGTATTGCGTGGACTATTAGTGTGGTTGAGTAAGGAAAATGTGCTCCCTTCTTGCAGCATGAGTTTCTTTTTTCTTCCAGAAACTAAAGGCATATTAACTAGAGCCAAACACACCGAGATTTCCAATCCCTGGCCTGATTACATCCCATTCTTTGTAGGGGTTTAGATATCAATTGCAACTGTGGGAGAGCTATTATTGACGCCACAGACATACTATCGTATAGTACATCTTCCTAAATCCATTTTTTTGTGCTGGATTATCTATCTGGATTTTTTTGGTATCCCATTGTGTTGCAGTGTATAAGAACAAAGGGTCTGTCTCCTGATCCCATGTGTTCAAAAGTCTCATAGTTCATTAGAAATAAAGTCTCCCTCATTACCCAATCCAAGCATTTTGTTGATATCACTAGATTCATTTTCCACCATTGCTTTGAATTTAATGGACCTGTACAAAGCCTCCAATATTGGCTCAGGAAAGCATACCCAGACAGCCAATTGAAGTCATTGACGAAAAATAGAAAATGTCAAGAGCCACCAATTGAGAAAACACTCATTAATCTAGGAATGTTTGTATGTACCAATGCTTTTTAGTGCTTTTGCTCTCCAAGCTGTGGCTGTTTGGAAAACTTTTCTATTTTTTTCCCAAAGATCAAAAAATCTTACAAAATCTATTCTATTTCTTATTGAACGGAAGACCCGTACCTAGTTGGTGCGAAGCTTCAAGGTTGGGGGCCCAATTTAATAAGTGCCCTGCCTAGTACTATTATAGAGTACGAATAAATTATCTATAGACACTTTCTGATACCAAAATAGAGACACACTAACAACTAACCGTTGTATGCATGAAAGGCCATATGACATATACATTGACACATTAAAATGCAGAGACTCTCAATCCAACAATGCAACTCTTCATAGTTTAATGGTCTTTCGAGAGTCTCAAGGGCTTTATAAATGCTTATATCGACTCTACAATTGTTGGGTTCTTTCTATATTGTGTGGAGCCTTCTTCTTGCTTTGTGAGCACATTTGTATTTGATGTAGGAGCATCTGTGTTTACAAGCAATTATGCAACACCCAAAAATATTTAGAGTTAGGGAATAAAGACTTGCGCAATGCCACGTCACTCTGTTTATGCAAAAAGATGGTGCACAAACCTTAATTCCTTATTCATTTTTGTGCAATCCTATTCTTAGCTAAAGGCTTAACCAAGCTGCACAAATCTATTCTATGTAGCCAAAAAGCTTTCCTATCTTTCAACATTGTCTTGGCTGCTCAAAACTAAAAAGTTCCGCAAACACTTATCAATGCCGCACAACCTTGTTCCACTCTGCCAAACACTTATTCCTTGTGCGTAAAGTTGCAAATAACCTAGCATGCGATTTTCAAGCCACAACCGCCTAATACTACCTTTTCTGCAAAGCCTTACATTCATGCAGACCATTTCCATTTGCTGCCATGATTAGATCTGCATTTAATAGAATCTCCAGTCAACATCAATATAGTTAGAGGGCGCATGTGGGCTTGGATATGCATGGAGGCACATGTGGGCTTGGATATGTTTTCATGGCCGTGCCTCCCTCTAACTGTATTCATGTTGATTGGAGATTCTGTCAAATGCAGATGTGGTCCTGGATATGTTTTCCATTGCTAGGGACGAACCAAAAGATCTGATTGAGCTTGATCCAATGGAGGAAACTTTATGGGAAGCTCAATGGCAATTCGAGACATCTTTACTTGCAAAGGCATCTCTGTTCTCCTGCCACAAGTCATCATGAATTCTATAAATAGAAGAGAAATGTGGGGCATGTAATCCTCCTTCCTATCAAGTGTGATTTGGGCATCTATTGTGCAATAACCAGTTGCTCAATTGAGCCTAGTGTGGTTCTACATAAGCTCTGTAGAGTTTACAAACTTAGGATGGGTCTTAGGATTGGAATTCTTGTAGAATTTTGTCATAAGACTGTCATTGGAGTGTAATGCCATTGTGCCTAAGTCTTTTCTCTTTTCTTCATATTAATAGAAGATGCTTTGTTGTTTCTTGTTAAGAGATGTGCTTGTGGTCTTGCCTAGGTGAGATCTAACTTTGACTTCTGGTCCAAGGCATCGCTTCATTGAAACCCCTCACTGTGATTGCATCATTCCCGGTATTAGAGTGAAAATTTCAAAGTCTTGTTGAGAAAATATTGGTATAAATATCAATTTGGAGAGTAGTGTGGGAAGTGATCTTTAGATTTGTTGCTTTCCATACTAGGGGTGTGGCCCTGTGGGTAGAAAGTAGTTGCAGACATTTTCCAACATTTGGTTGTTGGGTAGAAGGCATAGGTCACAATCTTGTTGAGAGAATTGTGAGGAAAGTAGAGATGGCATGTAGAGTGCATGTTGCGACTTGAGCAAACAAAGCACTCAAATTAGTAGGTCCGGTAGAGATGATGAGAGGAGTTCAAGCCCATTTGGAGGCTATGGAGACCGCATAAATGCGAGGAGTTGCTATTGATGAAGATGCAAGTGATGATGAGTGTGAAGAGACCTAAGGACCGGGAGCTTGAAAGCACCTAAGGACCAAGAGGCTGAAGTAGAACATGTTAATGAGCAAGAGGACCAATTCTTGTGGGCGGTCATAAGGATTGGGAGGGAAGCTAAGTTGGACGTTCCAAGTTACTTTGTAGTCTAGATCCGGAAGAGCTCATTGACAGGATCACAAAATTACAGAAATATTTCAAGTTTGAAGGGGTAGAAAATGGCAAGAAGGTAAAATTTTCTTGTACTAAGTTAAAAGGTCACACATCTTTATGGTGGGAACATGTGTAGATAGAAAGAGTGCATAGAGGGAACGATAAGATAAAGAATTGGGGTAGACTAGTCACAAAGTTGAGAGTAAGTTCATGCTTGTAGACTACTAGTTGCATTTGTTCAAGAAGCTACAAAACTTGCACTGGAAGGAATTGAGTGTAAAGGATTACACTGAAGAGTTCTATCGGCCGACGATTAGAGCAAAGTCATGTGGAGGAGGATGATGTAGAAAAGATCTCGAGCTATGTTGATGTATTGCATATTTCCATTCAAGTTGAGTTCAGTATGATTATATTGAGATTTGTGGAGGAGGCTTATCAAGTTGCACCAAGGTAGAAAAAGTTGTATCATGTAGACAACAAAGCAAAGTGTGTTAATGAAAAATAAATTCTTGTGCAAAGGAGGAATTTTGTGCAAAAATCCACAAAATCGTGTGCACAAGGCTGTAGTGAGTTCCTTGCATGAGCATAGTCATGCGTCGAGAGGTGGAGGTAGATTTTCTTTCAAAGGAAGATGATGCAGAAGTAGAGGATTTGGCAGATCATGTTTATGTTTTGGATAGATTGACATCATACATTCAAGGGTCCACAAGTCGTGCAAAGTAGTGGTGGAAGGAGGAAGGATGCTAACAATCATGTTGCTTAGCATGTGGATGCGGAAAACAATGCTTTTAATAGTGGTGCCAAGAACTAGAATGCAGAGAAGCTAGCATGATGAAGAGGGTGTCGTTGAAGTCCACAAAGGAATAACATGTCCTTGTGTAGAGAGAATCTATTTAGGCTATTTGCAAATATGAAGGTAAGTGTTGCAAAAGTATTATTGATAGTGGTAACACCAATAATCTTGTTTTTAATGAGATTGTTGAGAAGCTTGGTCTGAAGAGAATTTTGCACCAAACCCATATAAGGTGTCGTGGTTGTTGAAGGGGCATCAATTTTTTGTAAATGAGCAATGTAGAGTGTATATTATGATTGGTGCATATGAAGATCAAGTCTTGTGCGATATAATGGCCATGAATGTATGCCATGTGTTACTTGGTAGACCTTGGCAATAAGACAAAAAGTTGGTACATGATGGTTGCAAAAATATTTACACATTGGTGAAGGATGTTCAAAAGTACACTTTGAATCCCATGAAGGATAAAAGTGTAGAGGTGGAAAAGAGCCCCAGAGATATTACTGATTTTAGGAAAGGAGTTCCCAAATGTTATAAAAGCATAGTGAATGTTTTGCACTCATTCCAAGGCTTGTGTAGAAGACTAGGGGATTCGAAGCCTACAAACAAAAGAAATCCCATGATAGGTAAAGGAAATGCTAGGTGAGTAGGCGAATATCATGTTGAAGGATATTTCAGATGGTTTACCACCAATGTGTAGTATCAGCCATCAGATGGACTTGATACTAGGGTCTACTTTACCAAACAAGGCCGCATATAGGTTGACACCTATGGAGAATGAGAGATGAGAAATATAAGTGCAAGTGCCATTTGAGAAGGGATTGATCAGGGAATTTCTTAGCCCCACACTATACTTTTAGTATTGGCATTGAAGAAAGGAGAGTGGAGAATGTGCACTAGTTCTAGAGCCATCAATAAAATGAATATCAAGTTTATATATCCATTTCCGTGCATGAATGATTTGATTGTTTGTGTGAGTGGAGTGAGATACTTCACAAAGATAGATATGAAGAGTGGATACTGCTAGACAAAAATTAGGGAAGGAGATGAGTGGAAGACTACTTTCAAGGTGCAAGATGGGTTGTATTAGTGGTTGTTCATGTCATTTGGGCTAACCAACGTGCCGAGTATGTTCATGCGGTTGATGAACGAAGTGTTAAAACCTCTTTTAGGTAAGTTTGTCATTGTTTATTTGGACGACATTTTAATTTTTTGCAAGATGCAGGAAGAGTACTTCATCCATTTTGGAAAGTGTTGGAATGCTTGCGAGAGGAGAAGCTATAGGTGAATTTGAAGAAATGCACTTTCGTGAAGACATAATTGATGTGTTCTTGGGATTTGTGATATCTCAAGAAGGATTGAAGATGGATCCTGAGAAGGTGCAAGCTATAGTGGATTGGCCATCGCCAAAATGTCACAGAGGCCCGAAGCTTTCATGGACTAGAGAGCTTCTATAGGAAAGTTCATTAGAATTTAGCAAGATTTGCGCACTTACAAAAATGATGTGGGGAGACAAGGAGTTTGCGTGGAATGCAAAAGTGACAAAAACAAAGTATGGCTTTTAGTAGTTGAAAAGAGGGTTAAAGATCGACCAATATTGTCCTTGTGTGATTTCAATAAGGTATTTTAGGGTGATTGTGACACAAGTGGAATAGCCATTGGAGCTATGAGGAGTCAAGAGGGAAGACCCATCACATAATTTAGTGAGAAACTAAACGATTTGACGAGAAGATATTCAGTTTATGATCAAGAATTTTAAGCCACTATGCAAGCTTTGAAGAAGTGGAGGCTTTGTTTGTTACCCAAAGAGTTCGTGTTGTATACGAACCACCAAGCGTTGTAATGCATCAATAGCAAGGGGTAGTTGAATCAAAGACACATGAAATGGGTTGAATACTTGATGAGTTATTCATTTGTCTTGAAGCACATAAATGGAAAATTAAACACAGTTATAGATGCGTTGAGCAAAGATGCTTTTTATTGAGTGAGATGCAAGTGGGAATAGTAGGGTTCGAGGCGATGAAGGAGCTCTACACAAAAGATGAAGATTTTAGAGAAGCATGGCGAGCATGCACAAAACTAGTGAGCACCAATCACACACAATGGTTGGATTGCTTATAGGTTGGGTGGTTGTTTAAAGGCATACAATTGTGTGTTGCGAGGATCAATGAGGAGAATTTAATCTAGGAGAAACACTACAGAGGGTTATTAGGTCACTTTGCAATAGATAAGGCCTTTCCAAATTGTGTATGGGACAAGTCTTTGAGGAGCTGTGGAGTTGCTGAGAAAAGGAAAAAGTGCTGAAGCTAAAGATAGCACAATACATGAAGGAGGTGCACGAGTAAGTGCTAGAGTAGAGCAATGCATAATACAAGGAGCGTGCAAACTTGAGGAGAAGACATTCAAAGTTTGAGGTTAGATACTTGGTTATTGTACATCGAGGGAAAGAGAGTTTACTAGACAATACTTATGATAAAATCGAGTGGAAGAAGATTGGACCTTGCAGAGTCTTGAAGAATTTGCAAAAAACATGTATGAGATATAGTTGCCGAAAGGGATATACATCTCACATATCTTCAATGTAGCGGATCTACACCCCTATTTTGAGGGGCTAATAAGTGGAGGGGCAAACCGCACAAAAGTAGATTGGAGGCACCAACTACGTAAGTAGACACATGAAGAAATTGAGTACATTCTAAATAATTGTGTAGTGAAGACAACATACATAAAAGCATAAGGAATATTTGACAAAATGGAGAGGTAGAGAAGTTGAAGATGCATCTTGGCTTATTGAAGTAGGGATCATTAGACTTGGTCATTCCCTTGAGGACCTTCAAAGCCATGCTTGACCAGGGGCTCAAGTTTTTCTTACCCAAGGTGTATGATGCAGGAGCATTCGTGTTCACAAGCAATCTTGCATCACCCAAAAATATTTAGAGTTAGTGATTAAAGGCTTGTGCAATGCCATGTCGAGCATGCCATGCAAACCTTAATGCTTTATTCGTTGTTTGTGTAAATTGCACAATCATGTAGGCTTAACCAAGTTGTGCAACACATTGCACTATGGCTATGTATGCAAAGTTTTCTTATGTTGCACAATATTGTATTGGCCTAAGTTACAAAGTTCCGAATTTGAATGTAAAAATTTGAAATATGGGGAATTCCATAAAAATATAAGAATCGTCTAAAATCGTCATGAAATTCGTATATTACAAATTTTTAATAAGTTTTCAAGCCTATAGCTTGCATGATGTCCGTGAAATGTACCACTTCCTAAAATAATCAATCGAAGACCCTTAGCCCAATTTTGTTTCCCAACGTCTAAGGGGTGATAAAAGGGAAACTATAGTCTTAATAAATTATTATAAAGTGCATAAAAAGAAATTTTATAAAAACACTTATATTAATTTATTAATGACTTAATAAAAATAAAGAGAAAAAGATAAAGTGAAATTAGAAAAAAAAAAAGGAAAAGGTCACTTTATGTTTTTATTTCCCTAGGGAAAAATGCGACCCATGTTGGGATGTGACAAGGCAAAAAAGAATTAAATGCGGGGAAAACATGTGATTGGTGCTTGTGGGTGGCTTTTAAGCCAAAGTTTTCCTATCAAAGCAAGTCGACTTGGCTTGAGAGGTATCTCTATTATTTTTATACAATTTTTGTTTTTGTCTAACCCTGAAAGCTTTGCAAAAATAATTTCTAAGGACGAAAACCCTTAGAGATTATCTCTCGAGGATGAAAACCCTCTAGAGATCTAGAAGGAGAACAAAAAATCATATTCTATGTTGAGAGGATTCTCCACTCGGGTTTCCATTCCAATACAAGGATTCAGTGTGTTTTCCAGTAGCTTTTTAGCAGTGTCATGTTAAAGTAGGTATTTACCTTAGCTCATGTTCACCTAGGTACTTTATTTACTTGTTATTGTATTTATCCTCACCCACTTATGTGTGTGGATATTTCTTTTTATTTATTTAGATAGAAAGATATTACTAGTTCTTTCCATTGAAATCCTTAGCCCCTAGTCATATGGTATGGTCATATGAGGGCTTATTTTATTTGTGTGTGTGAAGGTAAGAGTATTTTGTTTTATTTGTGTGGTGAAGGTTTTTTTATTTTATTTTATTTTAGTGGCAACTAAAATAAATAGTAGAGCATAATATTAAAAACTTGTATTTTTTTATTGGTAACTTATTTTTGAGTGTTATTTTTTTGCAAAAGTGCATTTTTTTGTGCTCTTTCCATTGGAAATATTTCTTTTGGTGATTTTTTGAGGATGACATCTTTATCTACTTCTTACGCATTAGATCATGTTGAGCCATTAACAACACATAATTACCACACATGGAAACCAAGAATGGAAACAATAATTAAGCGGAAAAGGATTGTGGGCTTTAACTTCTTCGTAACAACCAATGTTCACTAGAGAATATGAGAAATTTCAAGATCAATGCAAATTTGATGAGTGTATGGGTTTGATAGAACTTATGTAAGTGACAGTCTTTTATTTCATTTGGAAAAGTGTGACTCTGCTTTCAAAATATGGGAGAAATTGGAGGATTTATTTGGTAAGGTGGATCATATGAGAGCCATGCAACTTGAAATTGAGATCACCTCTCTTAATCTTGAAGATTTTCCAACAATTATAGACTATCTTACCAAGTTCAAGCATTTGTTGACACAATTGAAGGGGAGTGGAAGAGATAAGAAAGATGAAGAGTGTGTTTATTTGATTCTATCCAAGTTGAGAGGACCATTTCAAATATTTTCTTCTACCTTTTTCTCTAACATGGATGCCTTAGGTGACACATTAAAAATGGCTGACTTAGGAACATTTTGTGAAATACTTACTAGGGAAGAATCCAAATTGTTTCACCTTGAGTCTTCCACCTCTCAAAAGACATTAGTTGCATCTAATCCTAAGGGCAAGGAAAACCAAAAAGTAAAACCAAATCCACCCCTTCTCCATCTCAAAGTGCTTCTAAACCCAAAGAAAACAACTCTAAACCCAAGGAGTTTTCTAAATCTAAAATAAGTCTAGCCTTTCATGCTCTTTTTGTTGGGGGTAGTGGTCATGAAGAACATATGTATTATAAGCGAATGCAAGCTTTAAAGGATGTAGTCAAGAAACACAAAATCTATATCTCCACTCCACCACCTAATCAAGCATTATAAACACTTAATGTTGTTGGAAGTTCTCACTCACCACTTGCAGATAGTTGGGTTATAGATTCTGGTGCTTCTCATCACATGACCTCTTCCAAGGAGTCTTTTGTTTATTTAGGTTTGAGTTCTACTTCCAAAATTAAGGTTGAAGATTCTTCCTTCCTTTATGTTGAAGGAAAATGTGATATACACCTTGATAGTGACAGTATCCAAGATGCATTGTATGTTCCTAACATTACCACAAATTTGCTATCTGAATATCAAATTTGTCATTCTGGTCAAGGAAAAACAGTGACTTTTACACCACATGGGGCAAAAGTACGAACTTTGTTGGAGCCTCATTCACTTGTTGCTCAAGGTATTGTTGATCATAATTCTAGACTATATCACTTTAAGGGTTTTGATGACACTTCCTCTTTAGGGACATGATTGGTTTCTCATGCAGATTCGTAGAGTAAGCTTTGACATGAAAGATTTGAATATCTCAATTATAGATATTTGAAGGAGTTGAGCACTCATGGTATGGTAGATGGTCTTCCTAGAGTTTCTTATCTTGAGGGAGTTTGCTCTCATGTGCATTAGGAAACAACACCAAGATCCATTTCTAAGAATTTTTCTAAGAGAGTTTTTTCACCACTTGAGCTTGTGCATAGTGACTTGATGGTTTTTCCTACTCCCTCTTTCAATGGAGCTAAGTATGCACTTACCTTTATTGATAATTTCTCGAGGCGTACTTGGGTTTATTTTCTCAAGTACAAAAGTGATGTTTTTCACACTTCAAAGTCTTCAAGGTTTTGGTCGAGAAATTTTTCTAGTTGCATAAAGAACCTTCGCATTGATAATGGGAGGAGTACTTAAACAATGAGTTTTATAATTTTTTGGCAACTCAAGACATTATTCACCAACATTTTGCTTCTCATACTCCACAACAGAATGACTTAGCAGAACAAAAGAATAGAACTTTGAAGGAAATGGCTAATTGTATGATGCATTCTAGAGATTTACCTCCTATCTACTCAAGGCGAAAGTTAATTGTGCTAACTACATTCAAAATCGTACACCACACAAAGCACTTGAGCATTTGACTCTAGTGAAAGCTTGGTCCAACACTAAGCCAAATGTCTCATTTTTTCGAGTCTTTGGGAGCCATGTTTGGGCCTTTGTGCCAAAGAAAAAAGAGAAAGTTTTGGATAACAAAAACAAACCCTTGATCTTTGTAGGGTATTGTGAGGACATGAGAGCTTATCGACTTCTAGATTCTGATACTCATGATGTTATTTTTTGAACACATGTTCAGTTTGATGAGCGCTTCACTCTTCATGATTCTTCATCTTCTTCCATGCCTCCTCCTTCATCTCATCTTGAGGATCCTTTTTACATGGGCAAGTTAAGTTAATTGTTTCCTTTGCGATATAACTTCACTTGGGGCAATCTTGGCTCTCATTCCCTCCCCTACATTTCATAAGTTTAATGCTTGAGGGAAATGATCCTTTTTAACTCTTAGATCAATTTTCAATGCGGGTCCAACAAGAGTTTCTTTTGGAGTATCTAAGATTACTCCACTCTTCAATATGATCCTATCCCCATGCATTTCATAAGTTTAGTGCTTGGGGGCATTCACATCTACTTAATCATCATTGTGGCATGTATTAGGGGCATAGTTAATTGTCTTCTTTTCAAAGTTGTGTTGCATTGTTGATATTACTTTTTGGACCAATTACACATATTTCGTTATCATCTTGGCTTTTTTATAGCCATGGTGCATACTTTTATAGTGTATATTGGGTTTGTTTTCATTTTTATATTTTCTTTGTTGTGTGTGTTTGTTTACACACATAACAAGTTAAACATCATGATTCTTTCATAATCACGGTGACAACTCTATTGAGTAACAAAAAAAGTTTCTCGAAATTTCACTCTATAAATGATGCTCATGCTACAAGCACAATCTCTCTTATCCTCATTCAAATTCCTTATCTTATTTACATCAAGCATCATCCATCGCTTTGTCATGCCACCCACCCACATGAGGGGGCATTCCCTTACCATTTTACTCGTCGAGACATCGAGATTCTTCACCGCCTTCTGCTCACTCATTTGCATGTGTCTACTATCTTTAAAATGTTATTACTTCGTAATAAGACTTTAAAGAGGGGAACATCTAGCTGCCCTAAAACTATATACTTGTTTCTAGTTTATCTTTAGTTATTTACATTCCTTAGAATTGATTAATTCATACACATTCTGTCATACCCTTTGGAATTGATTAAATAAATTCCTAAACATTTAGCTAACTTAATTAAAAATTTATTTAATTAAATAGTTAATTATTTACTCCACCCCATAGCTAATTAAGTTATTTATTTAAATAGAAATAATTCTATTTATCTACTCACACTCCACTCAACTCTACTTCTAAAATCCTACAAAGGTAGGGGTAGTAAAATTTCACATATAACCATCTTCCCGAACAAAATCCAAACATTCATTGCCCCTGTAAAGCTGCAACTACATAGACCAAATCCAATGGCTATTTCAAGAAATTACAATTATGAACCTGTAACCCATTCAAACCTTGATCCAATATTCATGGCCTCACCCTCAATTATAAAAAGTAGGCCAATCCTTTGTAAATCATCCTTGGAAGCTTTGTGTAATTGCAACCAACTTTTGCCAAAATTACCATCTACATCCTTGTGTCTAAAATTTTCTTGTAGCATTTGCCATTTCTACATTTGGAGATCAATTTAAGAGCATCCACAATCCAACAACTACAAGATTCTACAAGTTTAAATACTTCAAGCAATCTTATCATTGAGGTTTTCAAGGAAGATCTTGGAGGAAATGTTTTCTCATTATATTTGTTTTTCTTTCACATTTCTCGCTAATTTTTCATTGCTTACACTACCCCAATATCAATATTAGGTCCATGTAATGTCAAGTCTTGAATTTGTGGATTGTAAGAGACCAAGCCATCTTTAGAAGGAGCTACTTGTGGTTACCCCGAAAAAGTGGAGATATAAGGACATGTAATGGATTATGCATATCCCAAACATGACCAAGTTAGTTATTGAATTTGATGACCATGAACAAAGGAAGAATAGGGGTCCTTGAACCGGTATTGTGAATAATTGAAACCACTTTCTCTAATATAAACATTTTCAAGTTTGGATTCAACCCACAAGTTACAAGTAAACATCATCTTTAATGAGCTTGCAAAGTATAATTCAGGGTTACAACTAGTCATCTTCGTGATCAAAAGAAGATTATCATCTTGTAAAATTTGATTGCAACATGCAATATGAACATTCAAAGATTTCAATTTTTTTTTGGTTCTCTTAAGCAAAATCATTTGTTTTGAATAAATGGAGTGCATAAAGGAATCTATTTTTGTTTTTTTGTAGAAAAAAATAACATGTGCATGACATGAGAATTTCCTAGTCGCAGTAGACTTCAACATTCCTTATATTATGAAGTAGATTGTGAAAATAGACTTTTGTTAGGTTAAATCCTTGTTCCCAAAAAACTTTTTTTAATGTAACAATGCTTTAAAAGCTTCTCCAAAGGGTTGTCCCATAAGAATGGCCGACATACATAGGTATATCCTCGATGAGTGTCATTTCATGAGGAGTCTTACTTAAATCTCTTGTAAAGGGGGCAATGGACCCTTCTTACAATTCATGGAAGTCAGACCGAACTTAGAGGGTAGAAGGGATGCTTGAAAGTGAAACCCATAAAAAGGTTAACATGGTAGCAATCTATGTCTCGAGCTCAAGATTGATTGGTTTGGACATTAGTCTACCACTTATAATCGATGATATATATCGTTGCAGCCTTCAAGGAATCGTGATAGTCCCATATTTCATAAGTGTATTTTCCATTCATGTGAAACAAGAACCTTTACATAAAGCACCACAAATCAAACAAAACCACATGAAAATAAATTAAAAAGCGGTATATTGATGATAAATTAATTGTGTATGTGTCAACAAATAAATAATAAAATAATCATATGGTAAATTAGACTTAAAAATGACTTAAGTGTTACCATCATCGTGCATCATACTAATTTTCTTATAATAATTGCAAATATAAAGTTTACCACAATATCCCTTATGTAAGAGTTTTATCAATTAAAAACATCCAACATTATCGAAAAAGTATAAGTATCGTTATAAGATTAAATGTTAATAAGAAATATAAACGATTGTCCTATTAATGTAACGTTTATTGAGCATTCAATCTATGTTGTCGCCAACCTAGAAAGCCTTTATTTTAATGTCTATGCAATTTTTTAACTGCTCCAATTACATTATTATATGTTTTAATAACACACATTGAACTAATAAAGTTGAAAAATATGATAAACACAATGAAAATGGAAAATATTTAAGGACAAATAAATGGTGCATTAAGAATAATTTTCGACAAATTATTAGTAAAATATAGGTTGTATATATATGAATGTAGGGATGTAAACTCCTATCACACGATCAATCAAATAAGGAGTCTTCTTACCGCAATAGAAAAATTCCAGAGCAATACTTACAAAATCAAATCTCAAACATTTCTCAAATAATTAGAAGGAAAAACATGTGCACATAATCAACACCCCAATAATGTACATAAATATTGTTTTAGAAAAGCATCACACACGCACATACGAGCATGCATACACACACGCACATACGAGCGTGCATACACACACACACACACACACACGCCAAATAGAGAACAATGTTGTATGACACCCTTATGAGGGGAACCACATGAAATAGTGATGTCATATCACAAGACATGACAATATAAATTGACTTTATCATTACCATTATTGCACCATTTTAATCATCTTATAATAAACACAAATATCGACTTTATCCTAATAGCCCATATACATGAATTTAACGATAAAAAAATGCATCATTTTCAAAAACGTATATAAGTGTTGTTCAAGCTTACATATTGACAAGTAATATGGATAATTTTCATATTTAATGTAATGTTTGTTGATTATTAGATATGTCTTAATTACTACCAAACTATAAAGCCTTTATTTTAATAAGTACGCAACTTTTTGGAAGCTTACAATTACGTTATTATGTGTCATAATAACATGAAATTTGAACTAATACAATGGAAAAAATCATGTGAATGGAATTTAAATAGAAAACATTTAAGAACAAAAAAATGTTATATTAAGAATAATTTCGACACTTATTATCGAGTTGCGAGGAATTTGATAACTTTGAACGTTATTAATAAAGTATATGTTGCATATACCAAACATAGGAAAAAGTAACTCCCAACACATGGCCAATTAAAAGAATGGTATGCTTGTTGCAAAAGCTAAAATGCTAAAGCAATATTTATAAAATCGAATCTTGAGCATTGATGGAAGATTTAGAAGGAACAATGTATACATATATTCACTAAGTCCCAAGAACTTACATGTATATTTTTCTTATTTTCGACAACTAGTTGCATTCGTATAGATGTTACATGATAGGTGGAGAACTATGTGTGGTTTAAGACCTCTTTAAAGTAGTGCTGAAGTAGATAGTGCATGGGTGTACCACGACCCAAAAAAACCTTATTTTATGGTCTTCTACTCATGGTTAAAGTTATGGAGTGATTTAACAAGTTATAGATGATATCGATATGTCGCAACTAGGGTTTGACAACAAAGTGCATTTTCAAGCCCTCAAAGGACCCAAAAAGTTGCAAAACCTCATTACGAAGGTGTCCAAGACTATATAAAGTGGGCATGACAAATTATAGATCCCGATCATACCATATATTTATACACCAAAAGATTTACAAGTTATAGTTTCAACAGTGAAGTTTCTCTAGGATCAACACTCCTGATTATTCATGTACAACTCTGTAAAAGATAGCTCTCTCTCTCTCTCTCTCTCTCTTGCGTGTATTTTGAGCTTGTATACATATATCGAAAGAACCAATACATTATTATGATTTTGTATAATTAATGTTGGAATTTAATTTATCACAACTCCTAGTTTCCTAATCTTGCAAACCTTTTTTATTCATTGTGTATTGCATAACATCTAATAAACTTAAAAAGGGTGTACAAATTTGGTGAAATTGACTTTTGATTTGAATATTTATTGATAAAAAACCTAGCTTCCCTAGGGTTCTTATGTCTATTCTCGGTGTTGTATTTGGTATCCTATATATCATCATGATTAACCCTCAACTCTTCTGCAATATTTACCTTAAGCCTAGGAGTTCTCTATCTTTTGTTGCCATAAGATATTATTCCCCTTATGTTGATATACACCATGACATAATGGCCCCTACTATTGATCTTATTACAATGCTAACATATTTGTTAATTTTTTTCTAACTATTATTCATTGATCATATACATGGTGAAGGGTTTAATAATAAATTTGATAATAATTCTCATGCCCTTCCCGAGGATGAGGCACAACATATGGAACATTTCTTACAAGATAATCCCCCATATCAATATCCTTTTATATGCTTCTCGGGAGCAACTTGAAGACAACTCTCGCTTTAATAAAGATACATGTAATGTTCCTCCTTCCACTCTACCTATATCTATGGGGGCACCAAGTGCTAAAATCCACCTTATTTCTATGTTTATTCCTACATCATCTAATATTCCCAATGATAATCATAGTGCCTCTCACGTTTCTTCTTCTAGCATGCAAGCCTTAGAACCCTTGTTTATACTTTACAAGCCAAAATTCTATAATTACAACAAGGTACATCTATTACTTTTCACACTATGGATTCCATACAATCACTTCATAATCCACTTTCCCTAGAAGTGGATTCTTCCACCTTCTCTTGTTTTTTTTGCTCCTAAGTTATCTATTAATGATGGCAAGAGCGAACCCACATAGCAGCTTTCGATCATTATGTGTGGCTCGTTTTGAATATGCTTCTCATGATATATTACTCACCAAGATTTTCCTTAGGAGTCTTAAAGAATTTTCCTTGCAATGGTTCTATGATCTGCCAATACATTTTGTGTGCTCTTTTACCATTTTGTAAAATCATTTTCTTACATAATTCTCTACCAAAATTGGTGATAAAGCTTCATATGCTCAAATGTATAATGTTTTCTAAGGGTCCAATGAACACATCAATGACTATGTTTTATGCTATAAGACTATTCTTACTAAAATGAATAATATCTTAGTTTATAACAAACTTCAATACCTCTTATACAAAGCTTGCTTACTCTTTTGTAAGGATCTATTATCTTTGAAAAGTTCCCTTATTTGAACATTTATGTCATACCCTAAAGAAACGTGATGCCAAATTACTACACATGAATAAGCTAAAATATGTTAGCTTCTCTTCTACATCTACCGTCAAATTCCTACCCAAATCTACATTCAAAGGAAAATCTATTGATGGTAAGGCTAATGCCAAGGACACTATTAATGCCATATCCCAACCTATTAAGCTACAATTATAACATACATGAAGGAAATTCACTTGTTTACTTGAGTGCAATCTTATGTCTCTCCCTCCACCACTTGAGGTTGATGTAAGGAAGTTGATTAACTAAAATGTGGAATTATAACCAATTCTTTAGTTAATTTGACATTAAGGACAACAATAAATAAAAAATGAATGTATAAAGAAAATGACCCAAGAAACTAAGAAAGTAGATATGCAAAACCTTAAAGTGCAAAGAGAGTTAGAAAGAACTCAACTGATTCAACGAGCTTGTTGGAATGTGTTGTCGAATGGTGGAGAAACAGGAGGATGAAATGACCGTGTCGAGCCCAAAAAAAGTGTAAATCTAGGTAATTTGAGTGGACTGGGACGCTTGGATAGGTACAGGGGTGCTTGTGGGTGCCCTAGTATGCAATATGGGCACCCTGTTATGTGAAAAAGCTCTATAACCTTCCTCCAAGGTGTCACTTGATGGTTTCCCACCTTCGCTTCCTATTGCACTAACTTCGTTGTAGAGTGCTGTATGTCGGTGGTAATCGGTGATGAAGAAAAGACAGTGGTCTGCAAAACCCGAAGACAAACATCAAACCCTAAAAAAGAAATATGCATATGGAGGGGTTGGACTGACCTCGGTTGCCACGGTAGTTCTCTTTTTCTAATTTCGTAATTAACCTTGAAAAGGCTGACCACTAAAAATATTATAAGCTCAAATGGTCAGAAAGTGCCCAAAAAGTGGTGGGAAAGTCTAGAATGGGTCGTGGTGCTCCAAATGGGACTAGGGCGCCTAGGGCACCCTAGTATTAGATTGGACACCCCACCAAAGGTAAAATGACACCAAATGACAAAAAAAAAGACCAGGCAATTTGTGCTAAAGGTCGACAATGACGACATAAATCAAAGTAAAATGATCAAAAGACATGGGTTAACTACTACTTTCTTCACTCAAAAACCATATGAATAGCAGTATGAGATCGGGACTAAATAATGTCTAAAGTGCGTGATTTTGTGACTATATAAGTCTTAAAGTAATAATTTTGATCCTAAATCTTATCATGTGACTATCATTGATGCCTTAATCATCTCACTAATCGATGTATCAAGTTCAAACATATTATACAAGATCTTATTAATGGAAAAACAATCAAATGGGATGAGCCCATTGAATCCCCTAGGCCTATTAATGATAATGCAAAGATGAAAATCTTCAATGACCCATTTCCTTGTCATGAACTTTACAACTCTACCTCGTAAATACAGAATGCCTATCATGTGGTACCACCTTTACCTTTTTATAATTAGCCACATGATGCAACGATTGAAATTGTTGTCCCTATGCCACTTTTTATGTCGGTTAATACTTTTGATGACTCGATATGGATCACACCCTTATTTTAGATACTCTATACATTCATGCATTTATCAATCAAGTTCCTATCCATAGTGTTTTGTCTAACCCACATAACAAGGAAAATCTATATAATTTCAAGCTCCTCCACTCCTTGGTTATTATAAGAAGCATATTTCACACAATCATAATTATTTTTATGGACATATTATTCTACCCATCAATGTTGGTTTGGTCATACTTAGGTTCCATTCAATATTGATTTTACTCTTAGCTCACGTGACATGTGTTTAGGTCTATGGTTATGCACTCTTTGAGTTTCCCCTTCTATTTTACACCAATGTGCTAAGTTAATTCACCAAAAAAACTTGTAAACATTCAAGGTATTCCTTTCGAGCATCTTCTTTCCATATTATCTCATCATGATTCTACAGTTCCTCCTTTTAAGTCTCTTGCTAGCCACTATGTTACACATGCTATAGATCACGAGTCTTCATTAGTATTCGATAGGCCTTTTAACACACATGCTATATCTTGAAGCTCTAGCATTCCTAAGTATTCTAATAAATCTCCCTATACACATACTACACCTAATGGCTCTTGTCCTCCTAGGATTCCTCATAAGTCTTCTAGTGCACATCTTGGCTCTTGTGGCTCTCACTCTTTGATCCATCACATATTTTCCCCATTACACATTGTCTCTTGTGGATCCATTCCACCTTGCTCTCATTCTCATGTTTCTATGGCAAACGATACTACTATGGCACCACTTGCATATGACTATTCTTCATTGGCACACTCGAGGCTTGTGCCTCTTGTTTCTCTTAGCTTAGCTTCACCTACTCATGAGGACCTCATTGAGTAGATATTTTGTTACCCTCTACCTGTACATAGCTATATTCAATAATACAAAAACATTCATATATTTGCAAAAATATAAAACCAATACCTGCACACATATTTTGCATTGTTTGCACTTTTTATTACATATGTTTTAAGTCACTTTGCTTTGATTGATAGCATATATTATTCACTCTTTACACACATGTGTTCATGTGGTATATTTAGCTTGATGTAGGACGGAATCTACAAGTACCCTTTCCTCATACCCGACTTCCCGAGGTCGTGTCGAGATAGCCGGTGAATGTTGAATGTGAATGGATATGTATAAGCTAATCGGGTAATCTTAAATCCTCAACACAGCAATAATGGAATATGTGAATCTAAGGTGAAGAAGGCCCTCCTAACCTGGATTGGTGTAATGGCTCGTTTGGATATAATGGCTGTTCGGAGGCTCCAATCGATGTCGAGCTCTACCGAGATCCTATTTCTTGGTTGTTGGATACATGGGAAGTGACCTGTGGGAGCTTCGTATATATCTCCAGACAAGGTCATGAAAGTAGTGGTAGGTCGTTTTAGTGGATTTTGTGGTTAGCTATGGGTGGTTTTCTGGTCTAGCCCAGAAAATATTGGATTGATTAGCTTCTATGTTTAATACGGAAAACTGTGCTATAATATCTGGTGGGAGTGGTGAAGATCTAAACACCAGCGTTCACAAGCCGGTGTCAATACTTGACTGATTTGTAGGCCCATTGGGTTGTGGGACTTGGGGATCACAACCATGAGTACGTGGTTGTTGAGGACCTGTTATGGTCATGTGAAGAATCAATCCCTTCTTCCGAGTACATAGTCAATCGATGCCTTTTTAAATTCTACGCTTAGAACTAGAAGTCAGTATGATTTTCTCGAGTACCTAATGTTCGAAACTTGATACGTAAGCTAGTGTCTATATCAATGAGGAGGTCTCCTTTAGGTTATGGAACCAAAGGATCACAACCAAATGTTTGTTCTCATTCGAACCCTTGCATGGTCATTTAGGTGTTTTATCAAGGCAATCTATAATTTGGATGGTTTGACCAGAAGTTGTAAGCTTTGTCATCTTCAATGTTTAACCCTCTCAGTTGCTCACTAATTGCTTGTAAGTTTGTTGTGGCTCAAAAGACCTGTATCCTAAGGTCCTGATCTATATCAGCTAAAGTCGTGGGTAAATTTGGTTGAGGTACTATAGGTTCAAATATATACTCTCTAGGCTCTCTAGGTCCTGTGATTGTCATACAAAGATGATTCAACCTCCAACTAACATTAAATAAACTGATTACAAAAGAGGTATTTACACTATGCAAGCATCTAGCTATTTTTGTATTTTTCAATGACGTATTTCAATGAAATTGAAGAGCAACTACTCTAGTATATTTATAAAATGGACAACTAATCTAAAAACAAAATGAAAACAAACAAAGTAGCCTGGTATGGCTATTTTCCTGTGCAATTATGATTTTATCCTAAATATCTAAGAAACTAAACATATTAATTTGAAAGGCTCTCGATCCTACCTCAGAAGTGAGGAATGAATCACATTTTCTCAGAAACTATCAATCCCCATAGCTTCCTCGGTGATATCGAGAGTGAACTTTTAACTGAAATGAAATAATTCACTACTTTATTTGATATGTTGTAACTAGAACTTTGATAGCTCAAACCTAGCATTTACAGAACAGTGGTAAATCTAGTTGTGTGTGATTTCATCCCCTCAGTGTGATCTCCTCATTCCTTCGTGTCCTCGTGAATCCAGAAAGTGTGTATATGATAGTATCAACAGAAGATAGCATTCGAACAATGGCAACTTTGGATATAGACCGAATACAATGCGAGTAGGAGAGGGATAATGCAAGTGAATAGAGCTTGACTATGCAATTCCTAGTGGGATTTATTATGGGAATACAACACAAGTGTACCGAGAGTTTCAGAAGCTATTCTTGTGACAAAACAAAACCTACAACTTTAATGGATTCTAGTCTAGAAATGAAGCTATCCTATGTTTAAACTGACTGTATGCAGTAGTAATGAAACAAGACTTGAAACAAGAAGATGATATGACCTCCAAAATGCCAACAATGGAAGCAAAACCTGAAACTAACAAAATTCTAAGCAAGGAATTGAAAAATTGAACAAGAGAATTGAGAGGATGAGGGGCCATTTGTTTGAAAACAAACCAGCTATTTATAGAATTCCCATTCACCAAAGGGTAACTTGGAATGGAACTCTTTTACCATTAAACAATGGAGAAACACTATTACAGGGAACCAAAAACATAAATACAAGCTAAGGCGGTTGAGAAAAGCTGGTAAATGTTGAAAATTTACACAAGTCATGATCAAAGGAACGTGTTGGAAAATGCGTGAAGGACCACCGCCCGAGCAAGCAGGGTGGTGGTTACATGAGCCACCCCCTCGGGGCGGCGGTTTCATTACTGAAGGTCAAAACATTTTAAAAGGGGGCGAGGGATAAAACAAAGCACAAGGAACTTGGATAAAGCATTTGGGATGCTAACATATACTTCGTGAGCTTCTCTGATCCCAACACCTTGCGAGGTGACCTGTATCATCATTGGGGCATGTGTAACATCATTCTCGGTGCAAGTACCCTACAATTTTGGGTACGTACATATTGCCCCTCGAGAAGCGTTTTAGCCATGAAGAGGCATAAAATGGTGGGTCCGAGTATGGCGGTCCCAAAATGGGAAGCTAGAAATTATACCTGATACGCCCGTGTGTCAAATGACGCCATCCAAATTCCCGCTACCTATAAAATGAAAAGAGGACTCAAGTGCAGATAGATAAAATAAGTCGAGAAAATAAATACTAAATTAATATGAAATGAGGACTTACCATTTGCATGGGGATAAGAACTTACCTCCGTCGGCGCTCCAAACCTCGCGAAAGGGGCATTCAAAATGAGTCAAAACACTATATATATATATATATATATACTCATTTTCCTATTCATTTGCATGCATGTTGATTTGATAGTTTTTGAGCTCTGGGACCCACGGTGATGGTTTTCGATGAGAGTATAGTCAAAACATTCATGTGGTGAGATAGCGATCATGCCTCCGAGAGCGAACGTCGACCCATGAGATCTCAGGTTAGTTCTTCTCGATTTACCATTTTTGCACCCAAAATGTTAAAATGTCAAAATCTTTGTCTTGGGGGGGTCATTTTTAGAAATGCTAGTGTTAATAGGGTCACTTAGGGGGCGCCTAATGGGTAGGCTTTTGTTTTAGTTAAAATGGTCAAATTTTGCATTTTTTGAGCATTTTTAGGGCATATGACCCGTTCGAACTCACGGACAAGACCGCCGCCCTGAGCAGGGTGGCGGTTATGGGACCGCCGCCTTAGAAGGTGGTGGTTACGGAACCACCGCCCTGCATAGGTGGCGGTGGTCCATTACAGAGTGTTAAAACAACACTTCACTTAACTTGTTTTTGCATTTTTAGCATTCTTGCATGTTCTTAATAGTTTTTCCAATGTGATTTTGGTACTAACTTACTCCTTTTGCGTGTTTTTGGGTGTATGCAGAAGAAGGAGGAGTACATTAGATGGAGCCGGAGAGGGAGTGTGATTGGCTCTCGATAGTGTTGGAGGCACTCTCCCAGAGAGCGGGATACTCTCCAGAGGGCTGGTATATGGAGGATTGCACAGGTTCCTCATGTTGCACCTACCAGTCACATATTGTGTGACTTGTTTTCTTATTGGGATGTGGATCGAAACACCTTCCGATTTCCAGGAGTTAGGGGTGAGTGGTCCATCACCCTGGAGGATGTTTACCGCATACTGGGGTTCCGATTCTTGGGCGGCGGCTGTCTCTTAAGACAACAATATCTAGATCACAGGTGGTTCAGTGGGCCACCTACATGGGAGATGCGGTTGTATCGATGGGGTCGAAGAAGGGCGTGAGGATCCGCTCTATTATTGAGTCAGACATTCCCTTGCTCTCGTAAGGCCATTATGGGCATCCTTGCATCCAGACTGATTGGGGACAAGGGAGGGGACACCCTCTTATATTGTTGGGCTCCTATTATTGCCCAGATTGAGGGCCATGGACGTGTCTACGCTTGGGGAGCAGATATCCTCGGGACTACCTACCATGACTTATACAGGGTAGTCCATTTATAGGGACAGTCACTGAGCCACCCGACTCTTGTCATGAGTTGGGTGTATGAGCACATTATCCCATATGGGAGAGGCGTAGAGGTGGAGGATCCCGGGGCCATCAGGGTAGCGAGGTGGACAGGGATGACAGTTCTTAGAGCACCCCACCAGCCAGTTGCTTCCCTGACTACTACAGACATGGAGGCCACTCCTTATCAGGCCATGGCAGGGGTATGGGGAGAGGAGACCGTTACTTTGATTTCCTAGACCACCAGCCAGTTGATAGATAGGGTGGGGAAGTTGGAGATCCACCCCTTTGATAGAGTACCACAACAGTTTGGCCTCCCTATAGCGGCATGCTTCCTCCGGTGGTGCCAGTGTATAGATCTATCCGCGAGGCTCGGGAGGTCCTAGAGGCCGGGGGTGGACCATTGTTACACCCGACACTCCTATTATAGCTAGGAGGGTGGTACGTGCACGAGGGAGAGCTGGTGCTCCTCAGGCACCCTTACTTTGGATTGCCGCTACCGGTCCCGCTCATAGCAGTGATGAGCCCATTGACGTGGACTCCGAGTCTAAGGAGTTCACTAGGGGAGAGACCGAGGAGGAGATAGAGGACATGGAGATCAGTGAGATGGGTGGGGGATGAGAGTGATCCTGAGTGGCATGACACCCAGGAGATCCTACAGCCGAGAGGGCGAGCGGAGCGCAGAGAGGGTGACTTTGGTTTCAGAGGAGTTACTCTCTCGGGACCCAGGTGGAGATGGTGAGTCTGTTGCAGGCCATCACATTGCCCCAGACGTGGGTGAGGGGCACCACCACGGTGGTGGCGTGGCATGGGGCGGCAAGGCGCGATCCTAGAGATCCTTCTTGGAGGCCTGGTGATCCTAGTGAGTTGTCACTCTTCTCCTGACATTTGTTTTAGTTAGAGTTGTTCTAGTTTGTTGTTTCTTTTTGTTTTGCTTACTCTTGGTTTTATCATTGATCATTTTCTAACTTGTTTTCTCCTTTGTTTGCATAAAGACTTTTGATGAGTGGCGAGACTTGATTCACCGAGTGTGTACTAATACCCTACTTCTCCCCTCGAGAGAAGACTCGTGCTTGAGCTTTCCATGGATGTGGGGGAGCCCTCAGCAGCCGGTAGGCACACCGATGTTTTTGCCTCTATCTGGCATGCGGTGAAGATTATGACTTCTCTCCACACGGAGGTGGCTGGATATAGGACAAGCCGAGCACCTGATGAGGAGGAGCCATTCTCATAGCGAGACGGCAGCTACCGGGCGTGACCATGAGCCCTCAGTGCATTCGGAGCGCCGGCGTAGCCGAGTCCTAGGCGTGGCCGCGCACCCTCTGAGGGATCCCATAGGGATTGAGAGACTATTTTTGTAGTATTTTGTCAGATGTTTATATGAGTGTTTTTGTACTTTTCGGGCTCATTGAGCATTTTGACCATGCCTAGTGCATGATGGCATTGTATACAAAACTTGATTTGTATATATATATATATATATATATATATATATATTTGGATCTAGACTCTTGGTATCTTGAATTTTGTGACTCATTTTCTAAATGTGTTTTTAGATGTTTTTAGAATATTTGCTTTTCATGTTTCCAGAATGTATGCAATGGACAACAAATGATAGTAAATAGAATGTTTTACTCTATATGTTTTTGTAATGCTGATATGAGATGATACTAACATATGGTAGTATTGAACTTTTGAACTCTTTGGGAAATGTTTATAATTTCTTCTTATGTTGGAAAACGTGATGAATGTATAGTGATAAAGAGATGAACTTTCCCCAATCCCAAATCCACGCAACTAGTAAGATGCGAGGGCTCAACACCAAGAGTTAGGAAGGGCACAAGTTGTATGAGTTTGATTGAATGGAATGATGAGAGATAGACAAACCAAGAACAAGAACCAAATTTGGACCTACACACCCACCCTACTCAGAACTACTACCAAGCTTAGAAGGCCACTTACTTTTTAGTTTATCTAGACTTAGATTCATAAATGGCAACCTGGTTGACAAAATCTGGTTTTGAGGATTTGATCTCTTTGGAATTTGGATATTTGGATATTTGCTTTCTCTTAACAGAATTTGATTTGTGTTTTTAGCATACCAAGATTTGTTAGTTTGTGTGACTGACCCCCACACCCTACCTCACGCCACTAGTAAGAAGCATGGGTTTGTCACCAAAGGCAAGATACAGGTGAGTAAGGGCACTTCTTTCCTTTCCCAACCTCACATCACCAGTAAGAGATGTGGGCTTATCACCGAAGGTTGATGGGGCAAAGAAGTGTGTAAAATAAAATATTTTGTTTTCTTGGTGCTTTTGATTTCATTTGATTTTGACATTTCTGATCTATGACTTTGGGATATCCTTTCATTCCAAGAGATTTTAAGAGGGATAGATGTGACACCAAGAAGCTTCCAGAATAGACCGTGGCAAGGACAACTTCACCTAGTAGAAAGAAAGAGCAAAGCCAAGTATGCAGGTCTTGGTATGGTTTCCATCAATGTTTGTCTGTCAAAATTGATGAGAAGATTTGAAAATAGTTGATGATGTTTGGAGAGATGTGATATGAATGCTTTTGCCAATATTTCATAAATTTGTAATAGATTGTTTTAAGAGTAAGCTCCTGGACTACCATTTTTACGAAATGGACAGAATGAAGCAGCTAAGAGACTAATGCAATGTAAGTAGCTATAATGTACTAGGAATGACTTTGATGTTTTATGCGTAAAACCACTTAAGATGCAAGGAATTGACAGTTTCACCAAATTCCTCACCTTCTAGTGTGCACAAGAGATATGCACCATTTCCGTAGTCCTTCATGACTCGGTATGGGCCCAACCATTTGGGCCGGAACTTTCTTCCTTCACCGGTTTTCTTATCGATCCGGTTGTCTAGTCTTAGAACTAGATCTCCTTCATATATTTCTCGCTCATAGACCTTTTTGTTATACTTTGGCACATCCGGTCAACATAGGCTCTATGCCACTGTTCGGCATTTAACCTGGCCTCGTCAAGGCTTTCTAGTTGAGAGAGGCATGCCTCCCTATAAGCTTCTTCATCCAGAATCCCTTGTAATGAGATACAGAGACTGGGTATTTCAACCTCAAGTGGGAGAACTACTTCTAGCCCCAAAATACCAATGAGAAAGGAGTTGCTCCTGTTGGTGTTCTTATTGAGGTTCGATGGGCCCACAAGGCCGGATATAGTTTTAAATGCCAATCTCACTTGTTCTCCTTGATTGTTTTGAGGAGAATAGCTTTCAACGTTTTGTTTGTCGCTTTAGCCTGCCCATTGGCTTGAGGGTAGTAAAGAGAGGCCGTGTGATGGTTTATCTTGAACTTGCTACATAGCTCATGAACCTTGTCATTTTTAAAGGACGTGCCATTATCTGAGATAATGACTTGTGGGACACCATACCTGTAGATAATTTGGTTCAAAATGAATTTGGCAATCACCAAACCTGGTACAGTGGTGAGAGGCATGGCCTCCACCCATTTGGTAAAATATTCCATGGCTGTGATTATAAAATTATGGCCATCGGTTGATGAGGGAGAGAATTTCCCTATCAAGTCTAGACCCCACGTGGAGAAGGGCCACAAAGTCGCTATTGGTTGTAGGGATTGTGCTGGCATGTGAATCTCATGAGAGAATTCTTGGCATTTGTGGCACTTACGCACAAAATTCCACTACATCATGCTTGAGAGTGGGCCAAAAATAGCCCATCCGATGTATTTTGTGAGCGGTGGCGTGACCACCGAAGTGGCCCCCACATATCCCACTGTGGGATTCATGAAGAATCCTCTTGGATTCTTCTATGTCATGCATCTTAGAAGCATGCCATCGAAGGCTCTACGATAGAGTACTTGGTCTAAAACAACATATTTAGCGGTAATAATGCGTAACCACCTTCTTTGTTGTGACGTGGCACCTTCCGGTATGTATGGTCCATGATAAAATTGATGATATCAGTATACCAGAACATGTAGAAATGGGGGGCCTGGTTTCAAAAGTATACACACTCATCGGGAAAGTCTAGATCTACCAGCTCACCTCCATCTAGTGGATTGTCAGCTAACCAGTCTATAATAATTTGTCCTTTAACGGATTTCTGGTTTACAAATGTTAACTCAAATTCTCCCATTAAGGTTATGAAATGGCCAACCTTTTTAGATAAAGATCCTTGTGTGAGAAATGTTCATAAATGGTCTATCTTTACAATGACCCTTGTTTCCTGGTTTAACATGTAATGTCTCAAACATTTTGTTGCAAAAATTATGGCAAGGCATTCTCTCTCTGCCTGTGTGTAACATGTTTCATAATCGAGCAATGTTCGGCTAATGAAATAGATCGTGCATTCTCGTTTGTCATCATCTTCTTGAGCCAACATGCAGGCCAACGAGACATGAGTGGCTCGTGAGTATAGGATCAAAGGGCGGTCTGGCTTGGGAGGCATTAGCGTGGGTGGTGACAACAAGAAGCGCTTAACTACTTCAAGGCCTCATGCATCTTCATTCCAATCGACACTATAATCTTTCTTGAGTAGATTGTTGATTGGATGAATGGAAAAAAAAGCTTAAATCTGGGATGAACCTTCAGATTACACCGAGTTTCCCAAGAAATGACCTGATTCCAGACTCATCCGATGGTGGGATCATTTCGAGAACAACCCATATTTTGGCCGGATCAACATCAATCCCTCGTGAAGATATAATGTAGCCCAGAAGTTTGCCTCCTGTCACACCAAACACACACTTTTCTGGATTTAATGTGACACCATACTCAATTAGTCATGAGAGGATGATACGGAGCACTTCCGGATGATCACAACATTTCTTGGCCTTGGCCAACAAGTCATCCACATAGGATTCCACAATTTTATGGATAAGATCATGGAATATATAAGTCATTTCCCACTGATACGTAGCGCCGGCATTCTTAAGACCAAATGGCATGACAACGTAACAATAAGTTCCCCAGGGAGTTATAAATGTGGTTTTGGCTTGATCTTGTTCTGATATTTTAATCTGATTGTACCCTGAGAACCCATCCATGAGGGACAACAGTTCAAATCTAACTGTTGTTGCATCAACGATAACGTCAATGGATGGTAATGGGAAATCATCCTTGGGACAAGCTTTGTTAATATCCCAAAAATCTATGCAAATGCGTATTTTCCCATTCTTTTTGAGGACGGGAATGATATTAGATACCCATTGTGAATAGTCAATGGGCTTGATGAATCCTACTTGGAGAAGTTTTACTACTTCCTCTTTTACCATGAGAGCCACTTTTGGCTTCATTGGTCTTGACTTCTATTTAATTGGCTTCACATCTAGTTTAGTGACAAGATTATGTACCGCAACTTGTGGTGCAATGCCCGTCATTTCTTTATAATTAAATGCAAAAGCCTTTTGATGTTCTTTGAGGATTTGGGTGTGTATTTCTATCTCCTCTGGGTTAACGAGGATCCCAACTTCAAAATTCTTGGTTCTTCTTCCGTTCCAATGTTTATATCAATGGTTTCTTCTATCAAAGAAGCATTACCTTCTTCAAATTCAGGTGGGGCTAGAGGTAGTTCCAAGATTTCTCCATTTTCTATCTCAGTAGATATTGAGATCCTTCATGGAGGAGAGACTCTACCATGGGATTTCCAAAGTAGGAAGAGGAATTAGGTATTAGGGAAAGATCAACTATATAGTGAGCAAGGTGTAGCTCCACATAGGCGTTTAGATATTCGAGAGTGACTTTATCATTGTCAAAGTGACCTATGATAGAAAAATCATCCTCAGCTTCTCCATGAGCTAGGAGTGAGTTTGTTGGTATTTTACACACTAATGGTTCGGTATGCAAAGTGATACCATGAAATTTGTGTCCTCCAACTCATTGTTTGGGGTGAAATGGGAAGCTGAGGTTACTATTGAGTCTACGAGAAGGTTTTTCTCGTGGGATTGCTTCAATTGATATGAAGTTGAATCCCTTGCTTAAATCTAACATGGCTATTTTGTATAGTTGTAAATGTTCAGCCCTAGTTTCATATACCTCAGAGACTTGGTTTGCGAACTAGTTGTGAGTCTCCTAGCACTCTAATGTTATTGACACCCATTCTTTTAGCTAAGATGAGGCCAAGGAGGAGAGCTTCGTACTCAGCTCCATTGTTTGTACATTCAAAGTTTAATTTGAAGGTGAAAGGTAGGATCTTTCCCTCAGGTGAAGTAAAGATCACCCCGCCCCAGCTCCAAAGCGACATCTAGCTCCATCAAAGTGGAGAGTCCAATACTTGCTTGGAAAAATGGACGTTGGGATATCTGTCATATCTATTTCTTTTACTTCGGTTACTTCTACCATAAAAACTTCATCTGATGGAAGAGAAGCGATTCCTAGGGTGTGTCCTATACCCATGGAATCAAATGGTAGGAGAATAGGTAAGTCTTTCTCCAGCAACTCAACAATTTTTGTGGTAGTCCCTAGTGATACTGTTTTTATAGCATTGGTCTCATTTTTGAGTACTGGAACGTCTTCGGTTGGATTTGTAATTTCTAACTCAGTGGTGGGTATCAACTTTTCTTTTGGTTGTGAATTAGTTGGCTTGACAAGCTGATTTGTTGGGAGTTCAAACTCGAGTGAACACCTGGTCTTTTCTTTAAATCAGCTAGGTGTATATCGAAGGGTTTTGGGTCACCTTGTGCCACGAATATTTTCCCTAAGTGTAGAAATCTTATTTCTTGGAATAACGCGTGGAAGGGATTGCCTTCATGCGGTGTATCCATGGCCGACCAAGGATCATATTATAATTGGTTTCCCGATCTATAATATAAAACTTGGTGAGGACCGTCTTGGGTCCTAAAGTGACTGGTAAAACTATGGTTCCAATCGAAGTGGCTTTGAGGCTATCATAACCTCTTAGCGTATTTCACGTCGTGGAACAGTTTGTTTCTCCATATCCTAGCTTTTGAAGGAAAGCAAGAAGGGGACTATGTTGACTACTGCCCCATCATCGACCATTGCACGTTTAACATAATTATTGTAGACCCAAACTTGTAAATGTAAAGTTGGGTCACCTCTTCATGTAATTTCAGCATTCTGTTGGCATTTTGCTTATATCGAATATAAATTCCGTATCCCTATCTAGCTGCCCTGAGGATAAATGTCAAAATCCACATGGTTTACTTGTGTTTCTAGAGGAGGAGTGATGTTGATTAAATGACCAAGGCCTAATGCTTCTAAGAGAGCAGCTCTATGGGTGGGAGAGTTTTTAACAAATCCAAGAAGGATATGTGTGAGAAGGTTTTAGTTAAATCATTAATTAGATCATAGCACCTATAGGTTTTAGCAATGTTTGTTTAGTGTTGTCTAGCTCTAATGAATAACTTGGAGTTGGTTGAGAAGAATAATCCCATGTTCTTGTTATGGTTTCTATGGGTAGCTTGGCATGTCTAACTCCACTAAACCAACTATCTTAGTTTGAGGTCGAGTTCCTAATTGGGGTGCGACTGGTGGATTTAATGAAGTTGAAGCTTCATGATCATTGTTTCCTATCATGACACCCTTATTTGTTCCATTAGGATCTAACCTATTGTTGTTAGAATGGTTTGGGAGCGGGTCATTGAAGATCTTGAGGGATGCATTTTGAGGGGAAACTACCCCTGCATAAGTGTTTGGCATGGGTACTATAAAATTTGCTAAAAACATATCTATAAAGAGTTGTTTTTGATCTTCTGGAAAATGCTTGCATGAATTTATTATATTCACGACAAGTCCTAGTATCATGGCCTTGAATCTTGTGGAAGCCACAATATAGATTGGGATTGTAATTTTGAGGTTATTGATTTAAAACTTGTTGTGGCCCAAAATTTTGATAAGGTTGCTGGTTGTTAGAGTTAAAATTTTGAGGTTGTTGCCTTTGGTTTTGACTCTGATATCCAGTTGGGTTTTGATTTGGACTTTGTGTTTGGACTTTGTCGTTGTTGTTGTTGTTGCCATGGTGGATGATTAAAATCCACCGTGTTGATTGTTGGGGTAAAATTATTATTTCACTGATTATTAACAGGTGGCAAAATGTTTACAACATTTTCCCTTTTAGCTTGGTCAGTTACTCCATCTGTTGTAACCCCGTGGTTCTTGTTAAGGATCTTAGGTCCTTGATTAGCATTCCCAAGTATTAGGATAGGCCGCGGTGTTTTGATTGGGAGTGGTTAATTTCCCGTTTGTCCCATATGTTTTATGACCACTATCAATCGCTGCTTGGTCGATTCGAGAGCACTTTCGAGTACTTCATCGTAAGTTCTTAGTGGGAACTTCTGGACTTCTTCCTTTATCTCTCTATTGAGTGAATTAAGGAATAAATCACATAGTTCCATTTGATCCATATTTGGAGCACTCACTGATGAGTAGAGAACCGTACGCCATCTTTGGATAAAATGAGCAGCTGGATTCATTATGTTCTTGCTTAATATGCAAGAATTCCCTGATTCCCGTTCTTAACAATTTGTTCATGTCAAAAGCTTTGATGAATTCTAACATGAGTTGTTTAAATGAGTGTATCGAGGCTTCAGGTATTCTATAATACCAATCAAGGGTGATACCCTCTAAGGTCTTGGGGAAGATCTTAGCAACAACCCCATCCCAAGGGAGTAACTCCCATATGGCTATGGCATAGGCCTTAATGTGTGCATTTGGGTCCCCTTCCCCTTTGTATTTGGGTAAATCGGAAGAGGTCTTGGAAGCATAACGCTTCATATGGTGAAGTCTAGGGGCTCTTTTAAATATTCTGAATAAGTCCCTACTGCGTAGGCCTCGACCATTGATGGGGTTTGTTGAGGGGGTTGAGGTGGAATAGGTTGTTGATATGGCATAGCATATGCATTTGTAGGGACATAAGGGAATCCTTGTGGTTGAACGAACATCCCGGGAGAAGAGAACATGTCTCCTTGTGGTGACTTTGAATAAATGTTTAAATAAGGAGGAGCATTGTTCTGGTATAGGTTGTTTGGTGCCAAGCCGGGAGGTGTCATGTTTTCAACTAGAGCATTTTGAAAATGCTGTCCTAGTTGGCATTTGTTGTGGATAATTATAAGGATTTTGAGGAGGCATGCCTAACGTGCCTGTTCCTATAAGGAGGTCAACTTGACTAGGGTGATGTAGAGGGTTGGGGATTCCCGCTTGCCCAAAATATGAATTTTGGTTTGCTTGAGCAAGTTCTAGCCCTCTAACCTTCTCAGCTAAGGCTGAAATGACCTCCATCGGTGAAGACGCAGTGCTTTTCCTTAAGGGTGTTTGTTGTATGGCTTGAGGTTGTAAGGGGGTATGATACCCTACTATGAATTGGTCATTACCCTGCCAAGCTTCACCGAGTGTATTTCCCATAGGTGGAGTTGTGGGGGTGTTCTCCTGGAATAGGGTATCAGATTGTATTTGCAAACTCCCTATAGGTGGATACATATTTTGGAAGTGTTGTTCACTTTTAGCGAAGCGTGCTAAGTACTCCTCATCCAAAAAGGGGAGTGGGTCTGATTGTCTACTGATCTATGTGGTCTGAACAAGACCCGAGGAGATGAAGTGGATTCTCCAGTAAATGTCATATTGTTAGAGCCTGATGGCTCTGGCTGTTGTGTTTGTGCAAACTGATCAAATTCCTCGATTCGAATGAAGAACTAGAGCTAGTCCTATGAGGGGGAGTTTGAGATGACAAGTAATTACTCGAATAGTTATCAGCCCATGCAGAAAGCGAGGGCGATGGTTGTCTATTTGTTTGACTATAGTTTACTTCGAGACTTGAGAGAGGTCTACCATATGCATCATATCCCGACATATTCGGGGGGTATATGAATACCCGTAGAATAATGGGAAAGAGCGAAGGTGGATGGAAGAAATGAAAATAGAAAGAGGAATATTAGTTTGTTTCACGTCGGGTTCACCAATTTTGTACGATGGAAAAGTGACAAGCGAGCATGGGAATCTACAAGTACCCTTTCCTCGTACCCGACTTCCCGAGGTCGTGTCGAGACAGCCGTGAATGTTGAATGTGAATGGATATGTATAAGCTAATCGGGTAATCTTAAATCCTCAACACGCAATAATGGAATCTGTGAATCTAAGGCAAAGAAGGCCCTCCTAACTTAGATTGGTGTAATGGCTCGTTCGGATATAATGGCTATTTGAGAGGCTCCAATCGATGTCGAGCTCTGCCGAGATCCTATTTCTTGGTTGTTGGATACATGGGAAGTGACCTGTGGGAGCTTCGTATATATCTCCAGACAAGGTCATGAAAGTAGTGGTAGGTCATTTTAGTGGATTTTGTGGTTAGCTATGGGTGGTTTTCTGGTCTAGCCTAGAAAATATTGGATTGATTAGCTTCTATGTTTAATACGGAAAACTATGCTATAATATCTAGCGGGAGTGGTGAAGATCTAAACACCAACATTCGCAAGCCGGTGTCAATACTTGACTGATTTGTAGGCCCATTGGGTTGTGGGACTTGGGGATCACAACCATGAGTACGTGGTTGTTGAGGACCTGTTATGGTCATGTGAAGAATCAATCCCTTCTTCCGACTATCCAGTAATCGTATGCCTTTTCAGCTTCTACGTTTAGAACTAGAAGTTGTATGATTTTCTCGAGTACCTAACAGGTGTTCTGGCAACTTGGATACGTAAGCTAGTGTCTATATCAACGAGGAGGTCTCCTGCGTTAGGCTACGGAACCAAAGGATCGCAACCAAATGTTTGTTCTCGTTCAACCCTTGCACGGTCATTCAGGTGTTTTATCAAGGCAATCTATAATTTGGATGGTTTGACCAGAAGTTGTAAGCTTTGTCATCTTCAATGTTTAACCCTCTCAGTTGCTCACTAATTGCTTGTAAGTTTGTTGTGGCTTGAAAGACCTGTATCCTAAGGTCCTGATCTATATCAGCTAAAGTCGTGGGTAAATTTGGTTGAGGTACTATAGGTTCAAATATATACTCTCTAGGCTCTCTAGGTCCTGTGATTGTCATACAAAGATGATTCAACCTCCAACTAACATTAAATAAACTAATTACAAAAGAGGTATTTACACTATGCAAGCATCTTGTTATTTTTGTATTTTTCAATGACGTATTTCAATGAAATTGAAGAGCAACTACTCTAGTATATTTATAAAATGGACAACTAATCTAGAAACAAAATGAAAACAAACAAAGTAGCCTGGTATGGCTATTTTCCTGTGCAATTATGATTTTATCCTAAATATCTAAGCAACTAAACGTATTAACTTGAAAGGCTCTCGATCCTACCTCAGAAGTGAGGAATGAATCATAGTTTCTTAGAAACTATCAATCCCCACAGCTTCCCTGGTGATATCGAGAGTGAAATTTTAACTGAAATGAAATAATTCACTACTTTATTTGATATGTTGTAACTAGAACTTTGATAG
Organism: Taxus wallichiana var. yunnanensis; assembly: GCA_018340775.1. NCBI lineage: Eukaryota > Viridiplantae > Streptophyta > Pinopsida > Cupressales > Taxaceae > Taxus > Taxus wallichiana. The sequence goes on from CM031239.1 coordinate 318,336,083, forward strand.
CTCAAACCTGGCATTTACAGAACAGTGGTAAATCTAGTTGTGTGTGATTTCATCCCCTCGCAGATCTCCTCATTCCTTCGTGTCCTCATGAATCCAAAAAGTGTGTATATGATAGTATCAATAGAAGATAGCGTTCAAACAATGGCAGCTTTGGATATAGACCGAATACAATGCGAGTAGGAGAGGGATAACGCAAGTGAACAGAGCTTGACTATGTAATTCCTAGCGGGATTTATTGGGAATACAACACAAGTGTACCGAGAGTTTCAGAAAGATATTCTTGTGACAAAACAAAACCTGTAACTTTAATGGATTCTAGTCTAGAAATGAAGCTATTCTATGTTTAAACTGATCAGTATATAGAAACAATGAAACAAGACTTGAAACAAGAAGATGATATGACCTCCAAAATGCCAACAATGGAAGCAAAACCTGAAACTAACAAAATTCTAAGCAAGGAATTGAAAAACTGAACAAGAGAATTGAGAGGATGAGGGGCCATTTGTTTGAAAACAAACCAGCTATTTATAGAATTCCCATTCACCAAAGGGTAACTTGGAATGGAACTCTTTTACCATTAAACAATGGAGAAACACTATTACAGGGGAACCAAAACATAAATACAAGCTAAGGCGGTTGAGAAAAGCTGGTAAATGTTGAAAATTTACGCAAGTCGCGATCAAAGGAACATGCTGGAAAACCCCGATGTGAAGGACCGCCACCCTTTCGTGGCGGCGCAGGCGGCGCGTTATAGGACCTACCACCTAACATATACTTCATGAGGTCTGGATTTCAAACACCTTGCGGCGACTTTCATTACTGTAAGGTCAAAACACGTTTAAAAAGGGGGCAAGGAAAACAAAGCACTTTGGTCAAAGCATTTGGGATGCTAACATATACTTGTGAAACTGATAAAACAAAGCACAAGGAACTTGGATAAAGCATTTGGGATGCTAACATATACTTACATGCCTAGTCATTTTTTATCACTTTCCATCATTTTAGCTTTGGTAGGCGCCTGGTCCCACCAAGTGTGCCCCAATTTTTTAAAACTTTCCCACCACTTTTTGGGCTCTTTCTTGTTGTTTGAGGTCTTTATCTTTTTAGTGGTCAACCATTTTGGGGTTAATTATGAAATTAGATCAAGAGAACCCTATAAATATAAAGTTATGAGACCATAATGAGGGACCAAACAATAGTCACTACTATCATCCACCTAGAGTTGCATCCATCTAATGCATTGGGAGATCATTTGCATCCACATATATCCATCATAAGGCATAAGGCTAGGATATTTGCATCACATAAGCATAAGGGAAGGATTCTATTATATTCCATCCACCATTATATTACATTTCTCTACATATAGTTAACTCGCTACATCATAAAGTGCGACCGACACAAGAACAACCTAGGACATGTTCACACACACAAAAAATTACATTTGGAGTGCTGGAATGTAGTGCGACTCTTAGTTAGTGAACTATTGTGCAAGATGAGGTCATCCAACCCTATTATATGCATTTTTAATTTTTAGGAATTGATGCTTGTTTAGGGTTTTGCAAGTCTCTTTTTCATCTTAGATTAACAACGACACATGATGCAATACAATGAATCGATGTGACACACAATGAGGGTTTCAAATCACCTTACGAACTGTGAAGATTAGTTTCGTGGTTTTACACAGACCAGGCATAGAGATTCTACATACCGAGTGCCCACAGCGCCCTGATCCCGAGAATCGGTCCAACTCCATCCTTTTCAGGGTCTTTGCATAGCTGTTCCTACATATTTCTCCAGTCACTTATATGACAAAGTCCAACAAGCATCTCTATTCAACCGAGTTCTTTCCTCTTCTCTTTTGCACATTAGGCTCTCTAATTTCATTAGATTAGTTTACTTGGGTCATTACATACTTCTTTATTGCATTTATTTTACTGCATTTACATGTCCTCCTAAATCAAATTAACTAGTGCCTATAATCACATTTCAATCAATCATTTTGGTGAACCCTATTCGATCATTCACTCTTTTAGGTTCTTCATTCATTGTTTCTCATCCTAGGGTTTGGTCATCATGAATATCTCAATCAATGATTATTTTCTTGCAAATCCTGATTTACTACATAGAGTCCAACACTTCTTGCTACTACTCGCATTCGTGATGACATGCATCCAAATTCGATCTATCAAACATTTGTTGATGCATTCTCTTCACACATAGTATTCAAGTCTAGTCTTCCCGCTGATGTTCATACTTTTGACAATGACCCACCTCTCGCATATCATATGTCGTATTCATAATGTATGTGTTAAGCGCACTTTGATTGATAATGGATATGAACTTAACTTGTGTCCCATATCATTCCTTGAAGTTTTAGGTCTTTCTGATCGTGACGTTAGTCCATCTAGTATTTCATTGTGTGCTTATGATGGTTATATCCATCCATGTCTCAGTCACGTTACATTTCCTATCATTGTTGGTCTAAAGATTTGTCCATACTATTTTTTGTTGTTGTTGATTTCATAGTATCCTATTACTATTTACTTAATAGGCCATGACTTCATGCCATGCAAGGTGTTACCTCTACTATACATAATTGTGTTAAATTCTTACATGAAGACATCAAGTACACCATTTTTCATGACCACGATCCATTCCAAGATTGTGACCAGGATCCTAATATTGGTCTTCTTATTCCACACATAGATCTTACGTGATGAGCCCCAACCTATGGAAGAACCACATCATCTCGCCACCAATCGATTGACGGTACCATTTGTGTGATAGCTATCGTTTCCTTTATGCCACCTCATCTTTCTACTACCGCTATGATTCCATATCGTGGGCTTGTCCAATCTATGAACGTTGTTATATTACCCACATATTTTCTTACACCACCTATATCAACACGCCCACCATTTACGTGCATGTTCTTCATTAATGAATCCTATTGGGAACATATTCCATTAGATCCTACATGCGATGACACCATATGTACACATGAGGGTCTAGCTCACTTAGGATTTGCTTTTGAGGACTTATATCCTACACGATATGCTTCTCATCTCTATTATGGCTTCATCACTATTACCAATGCTTATGGTTTACATGTCTTTCATTTTACAACTCATCCATAACATACTCATCACTCTTCACCACTTATATTAGGACAATCATGACTCGATTACATTGGGGAACTCTAGATCTTGGTCATATAGATATTTCATTTCCTATGCCTTTTGGATGTGTTTTCATTTGCAATAGCTCTTTCCTAGGATACACACAAAATATCACTCGTTGGTATGCACATGGTTGTCCACTTCCTCCATTCACCGATGAGGAGTATGTTATGGGCATGTACAACTTACGCCTCAATGGTTTATTACACGATCAACCAAATACTATAGCTTATCAAGTCAGTGATGCTTATCCATTCAACTTTGATCTTGGAAGCGATGATCTTTTAGATGACAATACATGACAACCTCCTTCATCTCACACACTAGGGGGCATAGTATTTAAATTCCCCCACATTATAACACCATTACATAATACTACATCACACTCTTAGAATTTGTGCAAACCTCATCTTAGCATCATCTCATCTTGCATAGTCATAGATATGTTTTAGTGTCGTCACTACCCGATGACACACTCTTGTGCTTTAGTTCACACTTCACTATTGAGGGCTTAATACATATGAACCCCACATAATACACCATAGGCATTGCACATCTCGCCTACACACACATCACACGACATACGTCCTAAATTATGCATTTAGTCTCAACATTATGACATTTACACATTTATACATCATACTAGTCTTCATTTCAATCATCTATCATTACATCCTACATATTATATGCTCTTAGGCACACTACATACACATAACATGCTCATCTATTATCACACATACTACATTGTCTTCTATGTGTTGCATTCACTATCCTATGATGCACTTTACTTCCTCGGTCCATACTTGACCAAGCGAGGGTTTACAAATCAAATGGAACTTACATTCATCACACGTTTATCATTTGACCTCTCATGCAACATTTATAGGTTAGTGACATATGCTATAGGATAAATGGTCACCTATTCTATCATCTTGTAGTGGTATACACTTTAGGCTACATCACCACTCCCTTTATTCATCTTGCAGTGATATACGCTTTAGGCTAAATCATCACTCCTAGGTTCATTTTGTCATGATATATGCTTTGGATATAGGTTTCAAGCACATACATCATCTCTAGGTCGCATCTCATCACTACACATACACAATCATCACATCGTGTTAAACATAACACACACTATTCGACCATTTCCCGATGACGCACTCTCTTTTATGATTCATTCTTGATCACGAGGGGATAAACAAAATGAACCTCACTTTGCATACATTTACATTCAATCGGGGGCACACAGCTCCTATCACTCCATTTTACATTCTATTCCATCCATCCACAATGTGATGTATATTATGGTTTCTTTTACTCTTGCTTGCTTTTTCTTATTCATGGTCACTTTATTACCCATGCTATTTAGACTACTTGTATGCCATTTATCTATATCATCCACACATGTGAATTCATGTATTTTTCTAGCCATGATCGCAGATACATGTCTCTTACATGCAACATGGATGTTCACCTCCTACCCTTCCTACACCTTTGGCGCTGGGGCTTCCAAATTTGTCTCTCACAAAGTGCTATTATTTCATTTGGTACTTATAACTTTACATTACTTGGTTATACACACTTTTGACATACTAGTTAGCTTTCTAACATGCTACGGGTGATTCATGTGTAACATTTGTTATGCATGGATATTTGTTTCCATACTTGTTTGTTACATTTCTTGCCATTATTTGTTCTTATATGCGGCCCTTGCCTTATGTTTGGTGTGAAAACTTATTTTTTTTTGTATGTGGCTATAATGGGCTTGCGTGTCTTGCATGACATTGTGAGTGATGTCCCATGTTTGTGACCCAATTTTTGTGGCTTATCTTTTCCTTCTTACGTGTTTACATTACTAGGGTACTTTCTAGCTTACACATGGTTTACGTATCTTACACACTATCTTATACATGCATGCTTGTTGGTACTAACACTTGTCTTTGGCTAGCCTCTTGTTTGTGCGCACCTTGGTTTCTACCAAGCACATTCCCTTCCCCTGTAAGGCAGAGTTACAAAGTTCATGTGGTTGGTCCTCTTTTGGGGCCGCATTCTCCTATTAGCAATGTCACATGTGCCTCCAAAGAGGGGGACATCATTTGGGGGTTTTACAGTCTACACAACACGTTTACACGTTTACAGGTTCGATTTGATGTACTTTCCACCCTTGACATTTTGGGTTAATTACAACGAGTGAGTTAAGACCAGTCTATGAAATCCATACACAATGGCTTTTACAGACATGGTTGTCCTTAGCATTTGGGAAAGTAGTTAACGGTTGAAGGATACAATGGAATTCCTCCCAATAATTCTATCGCGGTGTCGGATCACCCAAAAACACGGAAGGTACAAAGATCTCTTCACACATTTTTAGGGAAGTAGTTAAATGTTAAAGGAGATATAACAATTCTTCCTTGTACTTCTTCACCTTATGGTGTTAAATGGCCCAAAAACTCCAACAAGATAGGATATCCTTCTATACTCTATTTCTCAACACGAATCGTGCACATATTCCATTTACATTTTTCATTTGTGTACTTTACATTTACATGGTTTTTACATACACATGCATCTTTTACATAACATTTTTACACATACATACATATATATTTGATTACTTGATCATTTATCCTTGCAGATATGGCCGTATGAGAAACAAACAATTAAATTGGGAAACAACAACACCAAAAATGATGACGACACGACGCCAATGATGTTAACAACACTTTGTGGCAACACACACCATACTAATCATACATGTACATCACATCAATAGATACACACGTGTTTCCACTTATAGGTTCACTCTCATGACCTTTTTGCACATTTCATCTTTAGTTTCCATGCTCCATATTTTTTTCATTCCATGCTTTGTCTAGTCATTCAATTCATTTCTACATCACTCTACATCGACATAAGGTACACATCTCTATCTACTTTGTGCTACCAAGATTTCTGCTCACCAACATAAAGTGGAGAAAATATAGACACAAAATCATGCACTTTAGACATTATTTAGTCCCCTGTCTCATACTACTATTTATAGGGTTGTTGAGTGAAGAAAGTACTAATTAACCTGTCTCTTAACCATTTTTATTTGATTTCTATCTTCATTCGTAACCTCCACCACATGCTCAATCAATTTTTATCACTTTTCGTAATATTAGCTTTGACTAGGGCCCCTAGGCTAGTACTAGGGTGTCGTGGTCCCACCGTGACGCCCAGATTCTTTTTAAACTTTCCCGCCACTTTTTGGGCTCTTTCTAGCTATTTGAGGTCTTTATATTTTTAGTGGTCAATTCAACCATTTCAAGGTTAATTACGAAATTAGATTAAAAGAACACTATAAATATAAAGTTATGAGACCATAATGAGGGACCAAGCACTAGTCACCACTGTCATCCACCTAGAGTTGCACTTATATATTTCCTTGGGAGATCATTTGCATCCACATAGCTCCATCACAAGGCATAAGGCTAGGATATTTGCATCACACAATCATAGGGTGAGGATTATGTTATATTCCATCCACCATTTTATTACATTTCTCTACACATAGCTAGCTTGCTATATCACGAAGTGCGACTGACACAAGAGCAAACTAAGGCATGTTCACACACACACATAGAACTACATTTGAGTCCTGAATGTAGTGCAACACTCAATTAGTAAGTTCACTATTGTGGAAGATGGGGTGAGTATGACCCTCTCATATGTATTTTTCTTATTTAGGAATTGATGCTTGTTTAGGGTTTTACAGGTCTCCCTTCTATCTTGGATTAGTGTAGTGCACACTCCTCTTCGACATTGATATTACTATGATTTTTCTTACTTTGGATTGGAGCCATAGACATTATTATCATATTTGATCTTTAGACATTGATAGATGGACATTACTATATTTGATTTGCTTATTTGATATATAATATGGATGTTTTACATTTATGACATGATGTGATTTACGGATGGATTATATGCATGGATTGACATATCAACATTTGATGATTTAGAGTTACTACTATACTGACACATTGGATTTGATATATAGATTTTTCTAGATGATTTAGTTGGTTTTGTGATCTTATTTCTAATTGATGAATTGATAGAATTGAAATATTTGGAATTGTGATCAATTGGTGAATTACTTGATTTTAGTGATGATTTAGTTATGATATTTGATGATGTGAATTGATATGTATATGTATGTGTTTTATTATCTCAATGTCATTAATATGGCCACGAGGCCAGAAATGTATTGTTTTGATTTTTGCTAGATTTTTAACACAACAAACAAAAGGGGATAGAAGACCAACAATGAAGGAATTTGGGGTATTGACAACAGTCACCTTGACAACTACTGTAAATGCATGATGTTATTGTTGTTAGATTTTTAGGAGGTTCTCATTGGGGGGTGACCTCAAATGTGACCTTAGGTAAATTTTTGTTTTTTCCTTTTTGGTTTTATTTATTTGTGAGTATTTGTATTATTTTAGTATTTTGAGTCACCTTTATTATTGTTTGTTAAGTACTCCATTTAAGTTAATTAAACTTGATTAATTAGTGTAATTTATGATGTGACCAAAGGGGAAAATTAATGTGACTAGATGGTTCTTGGTTTGTGTTGGATTTGAAATAATTTTATTAATTTTGAGTGGTGTGTACTCAACTTTGTATGTCAAATTCGGATTTGGGCTTGATGGCCATTTTTGGAGGCTTGTGGGACAAGTTAAGCTTGTCCCACACCTTTTAATTTCACCTACCAACTACCCCTATGGGTTAAGGGGTCAAAAATAGACCCCATTATGTTATTGTAAGACAAAATGTGCTATTTATTGCACTATCTTACACAAGTTTTTAATTTTTTCCTTTATGGGTGTGGGTTTGAGCTTGAGAGTGTAAAAGGGTTGTCATTCCCTCAACCACCAATTTATTGTGATTTAGGGATTAAGTTTAACCTTGTGATGTGGAATGGAGAAGAAATGATGTGGCATACTACATGGTGCCACATCACCTCTCTCTCCTCTCTTTTCTATTTATTCTAATTTGTTTGAGGATTATGAGGTTACTTGTTTTATTTTTGGTTTCTTGTATTTTGGAGGAGCTTGCTTTTGGAGTGTTTGTTTGGAGCTTGGAGGGATTTTGCTTGATTGGACTTAGAAAGACTTGGCGATTGCTTATGGATTGGAAACTCTTGAAATGGTAAGATAGGTTCTTCACCCATGTTTTCTTTTACTATTTTGTTGTGCATATGTTTGTGAATGAATGTTTGTTGTTTGTTGTGATTTTGGGAAGTAGAATGAACTTTAGGTTGTGTAGGAGAAAATGGAAATGAGGATATTTTGGAGGGATACATAAAATTTTTATTGGGCATTTAGGAGGGAGTTGGGTTGGGGTGTCCCACCTTGTTGATAAGTAAAATTTGTGCTTATCTTGTTTGTTTTATTGTGGGAGGCATAAGAGTGAGGGAGACATACAAGTTGTTTTCTTGGAGGGAGGCATAAGAGTTTTGTGCTTTTGATTGAGTTCTTAGAGGTTTTAAGGTGGGCACCCAAACCCTTGGGAGGCATAAGTAGATCCCCATGTTCCTTTCTCTTTCTTGGCTTGAGTTTAGAGCCTTTGTGTTGGAAAACTTGTGTGTGTTGATGTGATTTTTGTTGTTGCTCTTATTGTGTTGAATTTTTGGTTTGAATGTGATTGTGGAAGCCTTGTTAAGTTTCCAATGGTTGTCTTATACCCCTCATTGCTTCATTGTTGGGGCTTAGGGGCCAATGAGGAAGAAGGCTTCTCTTCCTCATTAGATTATTGGTTGGGTGGAGAGTGTTGCCTACTCCCTTATTTTGTTGTTGTGTTTGGAATTTGGGAAGAAGGTGGAGCTCAAGTAAAGAATGGTCTTAGTTGCACTTGAAGAAAAGAAGCAAGATCTCTTTTATAAAAAATTTGTCATGTTGTCTCCACTTAAGTGGAGGGCTTGTAACTTGTATTTTAAAGATTGTCAACCTCTTGTAAATGTGTTGAGAAATGGTTGATTTGTATCAATTTTTCAAATGTATGTATATGGGAAAATAGGCAAAGGAAAATTGTATTGTTACTTTGAAAATCCCTTCAACTTGTAAACTCTACTAAGAGTGTTTTGAATGAAAAAATTGCATTTTAAATGTGTTAGTTCTTGTAAAAGGAAACTACCAAATCTTGCATTGTTTAGATGAAGTAGAAACTTTGAAATGGGCTTGAAATGGAAATGAAGTTATTTTCAATCTAAGTTTATTTTATTGCCTCCAAAGTGTGATATGTTTCATTTTAAAAATATTGATGATCTTGTTAAAATACACTTGTTTACTTAAAATGGATTGTCATTTAGTTATTGTAAAAGATAGTAAGTTGTTGCTTGCTTTTATTTAAAAAACATGTTGAAGTATTGAAACTTTAGTTACATTCCTTGTTATGTTGAAGGAAAGAAAGTAGTTCAAAATTCTTAAATGAGGAAAAATCTTCCCTTACAAATTATAGTAGGTTGAAGGAGAAATTTTATTAATTTTCTCAATTTCACTTTTATTCAATAGGTGAAAATTCTATAGTTATCTTAACTTGTTTGATCATTTATATAAATCATACAAAAATAGGGTTATATGTATGTATATAATTATATAAATTTATATATATTATAATACATATATTTATAAAAATAAATAGAAGTATTTTCATTGTGAAATAATGATATAATGATATATATATGTTTATGTGTGTGTGTGTGTGTGTGTGTGTGTGTGTGTGTGTGTGTGTGTGTGTGTGTGTGTGTGTGTGTGTGTGTGTGTTTATATTAACAAATATAAAAAAAAAAAGTTTTGTTTTGTGTTTAAGTTTTTTTGGCTTCAAGCGTGGCCTGTTTTTTGTTTTGGGGTTTAATAGTGGGGGGGAGCTCACCGACCCCACCCTCCACTCCATAGTATTATGGGATGGGGTGGGGTTGATGACCTACCCCACCCCGCCACGCTTTTTTAAACTGTGCCACATATGTAATGCAACCACTATGTTAAATAATGCCCACTAAAATTTAAATCGCCTCTATGCATAACAATTTCAAACTATGTAAAATGAAAGCTACGATTTGCGTCATTTCATCTTGTTAAATATAATATATATATATATAATTAAATATATACCGAGATTTTGGGTTGAATTGAAATATGCCTTTAATAAGAAAAATAAATATATATTTATATATACATATAAATATACTTATACACCAAAATTATGTGTGTATTTATATCATTTAAAATAGATCTAAAATGGGGCAAAATGCCCATACCCAAATAGGGAAAATCCAAATGAGGTATTCAAATAGCAAATAGAAATGTAAACAAACCCTAGAAGAGGGTTACCAATAGATTAAAAAATATCCATCCTTGAGCTTCAATATCTTTCCATGGCCTCCTCCTCCCAAACCCGCAAAATGCAAATGAGGAAATAAGTAAAAATAAAAGAATAAGAATACTTCATAAAGATGATTACTAGTTTGATCCCTAAGATCTAAGGACATAGATTGAACTCATCCAATGGTTACGATTCCTCCCTACAAAGTTAGGTAGGATTAGGTGGGAATATATTTTTAAATAAAAAGCATGTGTAGCTTATGAACGGGGCCACTAAAGGAGTGTTAAGTCAGTTGAACCTTAATATTTAGTTGGTGACTTTTAAAATTAAATAACCATTGACTCTTGTATTTAATTAAATCAAATTTACTCAATGGTAACTAGACAATATTTATATTAGGGATTAAATTTATTTGTGCTTAATTTAATGGGAGGGTAAGTTTAGACTTAGCCCTAGAATATTAAATAAATAATGCAATAAGGGTATTTTAGCCAATGGCTTGTAAGGGTTAATTAACGAAATTTTAACAGAACCCCTGAAAGGGATTTGAGCCCGAAATGTTGAATTAAAATAATATTAATTAGTTGTTAATTAAAACAAATGAAATATTTAGCGTGAAATAAGTTAAATCTAGTTGAAGGTTATCTCATTGCAATCAGTTTAACAAAAAAATTATTCTGTAATTTTTGCTAACTAATCTTTGGGTTTTGCCTTGAGTTTTGTGTGGGAAATTTGTGGGTGTTACAATTAGCAATGACACCTACTGTAGTAAATCTAATCTAATGTGACACACAACGAAGGTTTTAGATCACCTTCCAAACCTTTAAAGATTAGTTCCAAGGATTTTACACAGACTAAGGTGCCTATTTTGCACTACCATAGACACCCACAGGTGCCCTAGTTCTTTTCTGGGAAAACACTGCAAATATTAACACATGAAACAAATTATCATTAAATTATTATTTATTTTTGTCACTTTAGTTTTAATTTTTATGATATTTGTCACATTCAAAATTTTCTTGTGTTTGAATACAAAAACCCCTACCGATAAGTGTATTCCACATGAAACAATTAACCAAAACATATCCGCTTAAAAAACAATTAACATTTCAATAGATGAAGATATAATTGATGATGCCATGTAATACATGGAAGATAATCCTCACAACAAAATGCCTCTAATAGATGGAAGTTCTAAAGAAAATATTAATTAGAAGACGATATTCACAATACTCTTCAAATAAATAAATCTATGTGAAGGAGAAAAATTACCTAGATAATCGGAAGGTATTTTAAGGTAGAATAGGTTTTAAAATATCCATTCATTGAAGATGTAGAGCTAAAAATAGTAACGATTCTTCAAAATAATGTAGATGTAAAATTTGTGGTTGGAAATTAGGAAAAGAACATAAAATGTAACTAAAATTAGACATAATTGAGAAACATTGTGTGCAAAGTATGTGTGATAGTCAAGGAAAGTGATGGAAAAATAACAAAGATACATAAATGGAAAAATACAAAAGAGTGCATTCATGTAAGATATGCAGAGGAGTATAAAAATGAGGAATAATTAATGTAAATATTGGAAAAGCTCAATGACAATCTTAAGGTAAAAACACACACTTTTTCAACTATATTTTTCATTCTTAAAATGGGTAGACCTATTTCGATTTTTTAGAATTTAAGAATTTTTAAAGTTTAATGGGTTTCTTAACCTTCCCTAATCACATCGGTCGATAGTAGTGCTTGAGAAATGACAAAATGTCTTATAATGATTGAAAAGAGGATTTGCAAAAGAAATTCGAAATGTAAGTTTTATCTCCTTTCCATCGACGAGGTGGTAGCGTAGGGATAACACATCTTGGGTTTGCGTGCATGTTTATACTTTTCGAGAACCACACAAGGTAAACTCATCTTATAGTTGTTCATACAATGAAAGAAAATTGCAATGCTTAAAATATTTGCAAGTTGATTATATCTAATTTGATTGATATAGCTAGGATGGATGATTATTTAATACATACAAATCTTGTATGTGTTGGTATTAAAGTAATGCATCAATAATGCAGGTCATAGTGGTGGTCTATGTATTTGCCTACAAACATCGCTTTTCCCTTATATGATTTTAATTCATTACATGGTTCATAGGATGAATCTTGCATATAAGATAGTTAACACATTTGAACATATCACAAAAGTTGAAGAAATTATTTGTGAATTACATGCGTATATGTCGAGTAGTCCAAAAATATTTCTAGAGTTTGAGAAATTTACAATTTGAGTGCCAAATGGTAAAAACTACTTAAAGTTGTTAATACAAGATGGATTTTCATGTATGAGCTTGCATGCAATTTTTTTGATGAATATTCATTATTAGCTAGTTTCATGTTTAAGTACCATAAGCATGTTGATGAAGCAAAATGTATGCTTCACCACTTAACAGATTTGGAAACATTATTTACACTTTGTGGGATTCTACCCATGTTGAATGAAATCGATTACATAACAAAACATGCTCATGAAAGATCCATCTATATGTTCCACTTCATTAGATTGAGTAAACAATATGTCAAACACTATATGTGTTATAAAAATATGATGAATGATTTCAAGGACATGTATTCAGTAGTTGGAAAACTATTAAATTTTTTAAAGGATCCTAAAAGATACTTTTGATTCAATATAAGTGGTCATCTTTATATACTTGTACATGGGAATGTGATTCGGATGCACACTTTTAAAAAAAAAAAAAAGCGATATTGTTTGAACAAACATTGAAGAAGTACATGTCACACATGTTGGCTAGAGAAAATGGATAAGTAATAGATATGAGAAAGAGTTGGATACTATGTGCAGGAACATGCATGCAAGGATAAAGAAAATAAATATGATATCGTGTGAAGGTGTGTGTAATGCAGAGGAATAGGTCAACACACAAGAGTTTGCACACATGTAAAACATTAAGGACTTAGCTGATTTATAGGATGTGGCTTTAAATAGAAAAGTAGAAGATGGAGTGATGTGCAAGAAAGGTTTATAAATAGGAAAAATAACATGCGGGAAAGGATAGAGATGATGCATGAGGATAACCTATATATAGGATTAAAGCAGGATAAAACAAATCTATTCATATATCAATCTATAGTTAAGGAAAGTTGTAAAAAGTATGCAGGTCAATAATAACACATATATTATTAGGAATAACCCATGTAAGCGATGAAGGGAAATTCCCCCCGAGTATAAATAGGCGATGCACACTTGTATTTAGTAGCTTTTTGGAGAGGTGTGTTGATGCTAAAGTCTCAGTACTGAGTCTCCAGTATGCACACATAGTCTAATGCATGGATGTAATGGAAGTATGGATGTAATCATCTTATTTATTATGTAATTCATTGTGTTTATGATTGATAATTATATTTGGATAAAAATATTACCATGTCCGAGTATGTGGTTATGGGAATTCAAGTGCTTTGATAATGATTGTGTATGTTGAATGATTTCAATATTATATGTGGTGCCAAAATTGTATGTTGTATCTCTATTCTTGTATGTTGTGATGGTTAAATATGATTTTGTTTCTGCTAACCACATCTTGTGAGTGAACAAAGGAGAGATCTAGTGGTTGCGTGTGCTTGGGCGAGCATGCACTTTGTTTGGATGAAGTGCGAGAGTGCCCAACTTAGTATTGGTTAAAAATACTACATTTTAGCTCCGTTGCCATGACCTATTTTCATTATACTCTCGGGATGTGGCGTATGTATGGAATTACTGTTTGTCTTTGGAGAATATTGAGCTTTAGGTGTATGATGGCTAGGATGTGTTTGCTAAGAGATACAACACTGGATATGATTTCAATGTGCACAATTGGGTGGTTGATAACCTCTATGATTACTTGTATTAATAATTCTTTAGCTTCTTTCCATTAGAATTGTACCAAAGTGGTTGGTAGTTTATACAAAAAAAGGTGTTCGGATAGGAAGAAAGAAAGTGTGGAGCTATGATGACTATCAAACCCTCTTTGATTTAGACTTGCCTTGAACTAGAGCTTTAGATCATTAGTGGTAAGATGTGTTGCATAGTTATACCTTGAAGTACACAATTTCAACATACTCATGCCCCGAAGAAGTAGAGTTTTCATTTTTATGTGAACCAAGAGGATCCTATTTGTGTTAGGCTGTGGAGATAAATAGCTTCACTGGAACATGCAATGGAAACTTGTTGGAAAATATAACAACTTGTCATCGATTTGACAAGACTAACATCGGCCAAAGCAAGTGGGAACCAAAACCCATCATCGGTCAGGTAGGACTGACATCGGTCAGAGTAAGTGGGAACCGCAACCCGTCATCGGTCATACAGGATTGACATCGGTCAGAGCAAGTGAAAACCAACCACGGTTAAGGCTAACTGAACTCAAGTTACCTGTGCAATAATGTTTTAATTAACTCTCAGGAATTAAATCTATCTTTAGCATTAAAGTAGATTTATTTGATGTAATTACATGGCTAAAGTGCCCTAAGTTTATATACGCCGTTATAAGTATGAAAGTTAGGGTTTAGAAGGTGGATGAAGAAAAAGAGAAGGATCAAATTAGATCCTTGACTCTCTCCGAGATTGAGAGGATTAAGATGAAAAAAAAAGAGGAAAAAAGAACAGGTTACATGAAGATAGAGAATCCATGGAGAGGAGCTGGACAAAAGGAAATAGCAAGCTACTTGTATTTCCTTTGTATATTTATAGTCTCATGTAATGGCTTGCATAGTATGCAAAGCACTTAGGGTTTCTTCTTGTAGATCCACATGTTGGTGAGATCTTGTATTATAGATCTATGTAGATATAGTCTTGTATTGTAGATCCACGAGATCATATTGTATTGTTGATCCATGTAGATTAGATATCAAGAGGTCTTGTTTGTAGATTCATAATATAATGAGAGCTTAGGCTGCACAATGCATGTATACAGGTAACTTCAGGTATGTGAGATCTGGTTATGTTTGAGAGGCACACGGTTATAGTGCACTCAAGAAGATCCAAATGGACATCCGGAGAAGAAAAAGTGGTGGTATGGAGTCACGGTTTTGTTTACTCAGCAGATCGTGTTGAGATCTAGAGGAGGAGATACTCTTTTAGAGATAAATGTACTCTTGTGTAGAAGAGTTAGTTTGTAATCTCTTGTTATATTATATATACGAGATTTCTATCTTTAGTGGATGTAGCCCACATTGGGTGAACCACGGTAGATACTTGTTATGTGTGTGTACTTTTGTGTGATTTGGATTATTCTAGTTTATACTTCCACTGCTGTAGATTTTGTGGGAAATTTTTTTGGATCATGTGTGCATGATTTTGTTTGTTATTAAATCATAGCACTATTCCGTTGTCCCCCTTTTCCCAAAAAATTTACACGTGACACCTTTAGCTATCAATATTTTGATAATTGAGCTTCAAATAGAGAATCTACCTATGGTAGGCTAAAACCCCACCGTGTGCAAATGGTAGGAAGTAGGTTTTTGAAGGATGACATTAGATTAGATAGAAGAAAGGGAGAGAGAAGAAAGATGACTCAGATATAATGATGCATGAGAGAGGGAAGTTGAAGAGGTGTTGAGACCGAGGGAAATGATTTCTAGACAATAGTGTTGAGAACCGTACATAAGGCGAGGGACTACAGGATCATGTATTACTAGTATTGGGAAAGTGAAATAGAAGGAAACCTTTGGAATTAGATGAGAGTGAGTATAAGGAAATAATGAGAATCATGGGCACACATTTGACCCAACCTAGACACCTAGCCCTTGTGCAAGATGCTTGGAATCCAAAATTTGTTGTAAAATATCATCACAGTGTAGGTGATAGAAAGGTAATCAAGTATCACCACATTGGGTAGGAGATACAAGTAGGCATGTATTGGTTTCATCTCAAGAGGAAAAAACAAATTAAGGACATGCACATGGAAATGCAACAGTGCTGTGTTTGGATACAATGATTTTAGAACCAATTTAGTACGTGCCTCATCAACATAGAGTATTGACACACTACCCTTTGGAAGTAGTACTATTGGTGGAGCTATAAGATAGATAGTTGGTGTGTAGTTTAGCACTTGCTATGGGGACACAAGGTACTTCTTCAAAATGTCCCTAGGTCATAGTAGGAGACTTCGAGGATCATGTTAGCCACCATGTGGAGGTAATCCTAGTGGAGGATCATGTTCAAGATCAGGCCCCACTCTAGGATAAGGGCCACAACAACCATCACAAAAACCTTAACAACCATAACAAAAACCACCAAAATTTTCTTTGAGATGTATATTCATTTACGAAAATACAAAGGTGTGGAAGATGCAATTGAACATGTGCATAAGTGTGAGTTATTATGGAGAGTTAAGGGAATAACGAATCCGACTAGAAGGTAAGTCAATTTTCCACCACCAAAATTCAAATGTGAGAACACACAGTTGGTACATGAAACATGATCCACATTAGACTATAGTTTATTATTGATGTATTGTGTACCACCTTCTTGGATGAGTTTCATATCCACGAGTTTGAGTAAAAGCAGAGTAATAGCGAGATAAATTATCAAGTAGGGCATGTCCGAGAGTGTTAAATAATGATGATGCATGATTCAAGACCTTGTTGTAAAAATGTCCTATGATATTCATTAGATCCAACATTTGCAAAGGTTTATAGGATGCTTGTTGACACCTTTTAGAGAGCACTTTCACATAATACATTCATTGATATGTGTGAAGCCTTGGAAGTATCATTGTATGTAGAAGTAAGTTTGGAAGTGTTGACATAGGGTAAGTCCTTTCCTTGAAGCCTATATAATAGTGATGGCTACTCACTGGATAAATTTTCTACCATTCACACATGAGACACGTAGTGGAATCTAGTGTACACTATATTTGTGAGGTGGAAGGACATATAAAGGATAAATCCCCACATAGGAATGTGTGTGTGTTGTTGACATCTTGTGAGATTTTTCATAAAAATCATGATGTATGTAATTGTCCACTTTTACAACATGTGACACATACGAATGTTTCTATGTATTGCAAAATTTGTGATGCGCATACCCATGACACAACCGAATGTCATTTGATTGATCATATTCACGAGGCATGTGAAAAGGGTTATAACAAACCACTTGTGGTAGGTATTCCATAGGTGCAATAAGGACAAACTAATGAAGTGCACAACAATGGTAATGGAGGCTTTTGAGGTGGATTCAGAAGTAGAGGTCGTAGTGTTTGTGGAAGGTTTACACAAGGGAAATGCTTTACGTTTGGATAACCTAATCAATATCAATGTGAGTTTCCAAATAATCAGGTATGTAAATATTATGGAAAGGCAAACAAGGTTGAAGATTGTCCAAATTTTTATGCCTATATGTGTAAGAATAATAAGAATGATAAGGGCGTGGATATGATTAAATTAAGCGTGCTATTTAAAAGGAGAGAATGAGCACCTAAGAAGATGGTTGAGGCTTAAATTTAACATTTGTTAGTCATTACATGTGAAAAAGTATCATGCACACGTGCATTAGAGTAGGTAAGGAGAGACCTCTCATCAAACGAGAAGAAGTGGTACATGTGAAGTATCCAGATGTATCCAACAAAAGGAATTTTATCAGGAGACCATGGGTTATCGAAGAGTCATAAGGAGAGATACAATGTTTGAAAGAGAAATCATGTGAGAGGGAATGCATGAGGAGTACTGAGATACCATAGAAGGATGTTGATGATATTAGAGAGGAACGTAAAATGCTCAACTAGGAAAAACATCATACCATTGTTAGGGAGAATGGTTGTGAGATAAGATGTCATGCATGTAGAAAGTATGAAAGGGAGCACCAAATCCTTCATGCACTTTCCATTATAAGACCATGAGTATGATAAGGAGATCACTCTAAATGTAGTGATTTTATGGATGTTTGTAAGTAATATTATTATTATATGCGCATGCAAAAAGTTAATGTTCTCACCTTGATGCTTAGAACCAAATGGGAAGGACGCCATTACAACCATCTTCAAAATGTGTTGTATATGGCTAATAAGACAAGGGCCATACCCATTGGGGTATTAAAGGATGCTTCTATCACTATTCAAGGATCCAAGTTCACGGGTGATTTTGAGGTGTTAAAGTTGATAATTTCCCTAATCTTTTAAGACATCCTTGGTGTTATGCTAATAACGCATACTTTTGCTCAACAAGAGGTATATCAGTTTGAGAATAAGGATGAGCGCGTTGTAATACCATTAGATGATACAAAGTTGTGCCTTATATAGATCCAATTAATGAAGAGGATCTCAAGGGAAATTATGCACATATATTGCACCCCTAAGAACATGGAGCCATCAAAAGTGAGCATGCTTCATCGGAAGATGCATGTCCATATCAATGAAACAACTAGTGTGGCTTGTGATAATTGGGCCCATGGTACTTAAATAAATGGTCACGAGTACATGATGAATTACCAGGATGATATGGCTACATACACATTAGGCGGTTGGATAAAACCAGCTTTTCAAGTATAGTAGAGAGAGAGAATCCTAAGTCATTCTTATGCACGATGGAGGAAAAATGGCGTAATGAAGGTGATAGGAGAAACATGATGGTATATACATTGCATGGGATAACAATGTGCTGGTGGGATACACATAGAGATAATTTACTTGGTTGGTGTGAGATTAGGTAGCATTCTTGACAAGGTTTTTCAGGAGTAATCTCCCTTCATTTAGTACAAGAGTATGATGGAAAGACTTCTCTCTGTACACGTTACCATTGTGAAAGGAATTTGATGCAAGGGAAAGATGATTTTCCACCATATCTATGGGTACACAAGTTTTACTCTACTTTGTATAGATGCACATGTGCTTGTATGTGCATGCTGAGTTAAAGTAGGAGATAATGAGTTGGCAGTGATACTTGATTAAAAGTATTGTTCATACTTTTGATTATTTTCTACTAAGCCACCAGTTCATGAAGCCTTATAGATTATGAGGTGCATCATGTTGGGGGATAAAGCGTGAAGATAAAGAGCTCATGATTTCCAATTATTTGGTGATGCTTGATCTTGGCATACGTTAAGAACTAGTAGAAATAGAAGAGACATAAAGTTGGGGTGTGTAATGGAAAAGAAAAATAAGGAAAGCTTGTCTACCTCATAGATGATGAGAAGTTGAAGACCCGGGATAATAAAAATATAGAGGTGTGCACACAAGGTGTTGGAATCATTGATGAATGATTGGCATATGCACATACCATGTTCCTTGAAGACTAAGAAGGTAAATTTGGGACTAAGACGTTTCTAAAGAAGAAGTATTATTAGAGATTATTGGTCTAAACCTAAGGTTATAAATATCATTGAGTTATTGTGTGAATTTCAAGATTTGTTTCCTAGGGAATATCATGAATTAAAGGGCATGCATCCATCATTAGGAGAAATGAGGATCAAGCTTAAGGAGGGCATGTGACCTGGTTTAGAAGAGGCCTTACATGATGAATCCCAACCTATGCGTAAAAGTAAAAGAAGAAATTGATAAGATGCTCAAGTCAGGAATTATTGATCCTATTGAGGAATTCTGAATGGATAATCCCCATGGTGATTAACATTAAGAAGGATGGCCATAATAAGAATCTATGTGACTATAGGGTTCTCAATGCTTCATGTGTCATAGATCCTTTTCCCATGCCATTCACTAAAGAGATATTGGAAAGGTGTTGCGGGGCACAAAATATATTCATTTATAGATGGATTTTGGCTACCATCGGTGAGGATTATGCACAAAGATCAAGAGAATACCACATTTTTAACTAAATGGGGAAGATTTTCATACACTATCATGCCCTTTGGATTGAAGAATGCAGCTAATAGTGTTTTCATAAATAGTTTTTAAGCATTCAAGAATTTTATTCACAATTTTTTCATATATACTTGGATGATTGGATGGTTTATGTCTTAATAAAGATCATTATGACTATTTTGAGATTGATGTTTGAAAGATGCAGACAACTTAACATCTCTTTAAACATCAAGAGTGTATTTTTTCCACTCCTTTGGTACTTTACTTGGACATATCATTTGTAAGAAGGATTATTGGTAGATCTAGATAAGATTGTAGAATTTTAGGGTTAGATGAGCCAACCAATCGAGTGAAGTGTGCGCATGGTTTCTTGGGAATACTAGTTATTACAAGAAGTTTATTAAGGGTATGCAAGATTTTTATGCCCCACTTGAAGAATTTTGAAATCCAAGGAAATTTCTAATTGGGGTGAAACACAACATGATTTTGAGACCTTGAAGGAAAAGCTAACCACCCATGTGCCTATAATATGCTTCCTTCTTAGAATAATCCTTTTCATGTGTATGTAGATGCTTACATGATACTACTCAACAATTGGAATAGTATTGGCACAACCAGTGAAGGAAATGTTGATCATCCCATCTACTTTAGAGCAATAATTTGATGCCAACCGAAAAAATAAACTATGGAGTGCAAAAGCCTTATTAATGATATACGTGCTTCATAAGTTTAGGTAGTACTTGTTGGCCACACTCATTCATATTCTATATAGATCATATGAAATTGAAGTACTTGGTTGGATAAGTAGAACAATTTTACAAGGGCACATCTACTCCATTGGATCCTTCTCTTCCAAGAGTTTGATTTCTCAGTTATAATGAAGCCTGGTAAGAACAACTTGGGACTTGATCATCTATCAAGGATTAACTCTTGTAAGATGTGCAAAAAATATAAGATATTATGCCGATGCGTAATTTTTTAGATTGATTCATGCTCCAAAACTTAGAAGATATTGTAGTATTTTTACACCTCGAATTACACCCGAATAATGAAGACCTTAGAAAAAAGTAGATTGTTATCCATGCATGACCATATTTATTCATTGGAGGAGTCCCGTATAAGATGGGTAGAGATGAAGTCTTTACACATGTGTGTGTAGAGCATGAACACAAGTTATAATAAAGGGAAACAAATGAAGGAATAATATAGGTCACTATGAATGTGAAACAATTGTGCACAAGATTTTACTTACTGTGTCTATGGTGGGAAACACTATATAAGGATACTAAAGAATTTATAAAGCTTGTGACAATTTTCGTAGAGGATAGGTAAACATGGAAACAAGGATGATATGTCATCATGGACCTATAACAAGTGGAAATCCATTTGAGAAGTGGAAACTAACTTTGTAGGCCCCATTGCACCACCTACATGCATGAAAAGTGCACACTATATCATAACATGTAGAGATCATTTGAAAAGGTGGGTATAGGCCATGCCTACAAAGGAATGCACTACAATAAAAACAACTAGATTTATGTGGAAAACATTATAAGTAGGTATGATTTCCATTGAGCCTTACAAGTGATAGAGGGACTCATTTTTTTGAATTAGATAATAGGATATTACTAGTAAACATTTATGGTGGCACACCATAATAATACACCCTATCACCCACAAGCAAATGGAAATTTTGAGGCCTTCAAAATATTTTAGGACAAACCTTGACAAAGATACATGATGTTAAGGAAAGTTTGGCATGATAAGGTATTAACTATAATATGGGCGTATATAACAACTTATAAGAGGTTGAATAAGGCCATACCCTTTTAATTGGTGTTTGGTTAGAGGAAATTTTATCCGTGAAGTTTATGTTACCCTCCTCTGCTATTACGCACATAGTGAAGATTATATGATGAAAAAACAATAGAAAAATGCATTGATAAGATGATGCAACTAGATTAGTGACACAACATTTCAAGATGGATTCACAAGAAAAATAAAGCTAGATAGAAGGCTTGACATGACAGACATATTAAGAACAAGTCCTTTAAAGTTAGGAAGATGGTACTCTTGTATGACTTCAAGTTTGTGGGCCATCCCAAAAAAATGAAAGTACACTGGTTAGAACATTTAAGTAACTAAGATATTGGAATCAAGCACATGTTAATTATAGGTGCTAAATGACACCATGTTTCTCAATTACTTCAATGGAGTATCTACTTGAAGCCTTATTATAAATAATCTTCTTTTGTGTTTGCAATAAGGTGGTATTGCCACTTAGATTTGATTTTCCTTTTTGTTTTGTTTTGTTGTGTGTTGTAATAAGCGTGTTTGATGCGGAGTTGATTACTCTATGTTAGATGGATGTGTAGAGGACCATGAATAATTTTAGCGTGGTGTGAAGAAGATGCAAGTGCACATAAGTTGAGAAAATGTGATGTTAATAATTCTTGGGAAGTTGGTAAGAGTGTGTGCAACAATGTGAAAGGATGATGTGTGATGGAAAAATATATTGGTGTACGTGAAAGATGGTACCATAAAAGGATGGATGTGACACAAAGGTCCTCGAGGATGTTGGTGCTTGATAAAAAGTGCTCATATTTTAATACCATGCACACAATGTAAAATGAGGGAGACAACATCAAGTTAGACTACTTGGCAAGTGGCACTGAGGACTATTAGGTGCGGTGTAGGGGAGGAGCGCATAAGGAGTTCTGCAACTGGGAAGTAAGTAGTACACACTTAAAGGTTATAATGTCACACATGGAAGAGAAAAGTGTGAGAAAAAGAAAAACAATTTTAAAGGAAAAAGTGTGGTAGGTGAGAAGCAATATATGTGCATAAAATTGGAAAAATGATAAATAATGCACGAGAGAATTCAAATTTTACCTTTCCTTTGAGAACATTTGTGTTTGAGAGATCGAAAGTGTGGGTAAGTGTGAAGAGCAAGAGAAAAGAGGAAAAAAACCGAAATAATTGAGGTGAACAAGAGTTGTGAAATAGAGTACAAAGACCTTAAATCTAGAGTTCCTTCAAAGGGGGAGTGGAATATAGGAAAGAAGGTGTGATGAGCTAGGGTTCACGAGAAGGGGTTGAAGAGTGTAAGTTCAGAAATATTTAAGTTGCAAATCTAGGGCATGTGATTGTGAAGATTGGACCAAGGATAAAACCAAGGAGTTGGCCGATAGAAAGAGAAATAATAAGGAAGAAGTTGGGTAGAAGATAGTAGAATATGAGGCATTGATCGAAGAAATCAAAGAGGCCACAAATAAAGTAGAAAAGAATTTGACAAAAGAATTTTTTTGATCCAATTCTTAGCATGAATGTTGCACATGAGGAGGTAGAGTTAAGGAAAATTCAAGCCACTATGAAGAATAACAAGGCTGAGTAGGAGAAATTCATGTTTGAAGTAGTAACAAAGAGAGACTTAATCAAAGCCATGAAGGAAACGCTTGAGGAAAGACTCAAGGACATCCACTGGAGGTATTGCACAATATGGATGCGCTAAAGGGTGTGACCTTAGACTTGAGGTTGTGGTAAAATAATTAAAGGAGAAGGCCAAAAACTATCCCTTGAGAAATTATCCGTATTGTTGAGTTAACGCCGTATAAGGTGGCCCAAAAGCTTAAGGGGTGGAAGAAATTGAAGAGTGCATTAAACAAGGAGTTTATAGAGATTCACCAACCACCTAAGGCTTGAGATACGACACGCATGCACACAAATGCCAAATACCCCATTCTTTGATTCTTAGGTAAAGTTCCATATTCTTTATTCTTCATATTATTTGATTCATATTGTCAAGGAAAACAATAATCCTAGTATGGGGTAATGTTGGTAGGAGAAAATGGATAAGTACTAGCCATTCATGAGAGTGGATATCGCATATATGTTTAGAAACATGACAATGTGCGAAGGTACACATAATGAAGAGGAACATGTCAAAGAAGCAAGGGTTCACGTACATGTAGAACATTCAGATTTGGCTAATTTATAGGATGTGGCTATAAATAGAAAACATAAGATAGAGATGACACATGAGGAAAAACTATTTATAGGATTAAAAAATAAAAAATTAGAGCTATTTATAGCTTGATCTATAGTTAAGGAAAGTTGTAAAATGCATGTAGGTTAATAATAACCCATATATTATTAGGAATAACACATGTAAGAAGTGAATGGAAAGTCTCCACCAGGTATAAATAGGTGATGCACTCTCTTGTATTTAATATATTTTTAGAGATGTGTGTCGATGCTTAAAATGTGTAATGAGTCTTATGAGCGCATGATCTAGTGCACAACCGTAATGCAAGTATGGATGTAATCAACTTATTGATTATGTAGTACGTTGTGTTTATGATGGATAATTGTGTTTGGGTAGAAAATATTACCATGTATGAGTATGGTGTTATGGGAATTCAAGTGATGTTAATGATTGTGTATGTTGAATTATTTCCTTATTATATGTGGTTCCAAACTTGTATGTCAGATTCCATTATTTCATATTGTGATGGTTGAATATGATTGTATTTGTGATAACCACATCTTGTGAGTGAATAAAGGAGGACTTGTGGTCAGTGTGTGTAATGTTTTTTGGATGAATTTCCAACACGCTCAATTTAGTATTGGTTAAAACAAAGACTACAACATGTAATTTATATGAAGGTCTTATATCTCAAAAAAGGATAAAATTCAAGAAAATTTCAAAATGATTATCCGTGTGAGATTAGATAATTCTTTAAAAGGGATGAGATTCTTGAGGCCATGAGAGTGGTCAATCCTATATTTTGAAATCCTACCGCTTCACCATTTTCCTTATGTTGTGAATGAGATGAAATAGATAATGTTATGGGTTGAGGAGGAATACCTATTACGATGGTTGGTTTGGAGGTCATGGCGTGTGTTCCGAATTCTCGATCCAATGCCGATCGTGAGAGCTTCCTTTGGCTAGGAGGAACTACTTGAAATAGAAAACAAGACCAAAAATAAGAGTTAAATAATATAATGGCAGTTGACCGCCTGAAGACGTGCACTAGATCCGGAAGTGTGATACTTCTAGAGGTCACAATCCATTGTTTTAATAAAACAAATATTAAATAACCGAAATATGTACATAAAAATCTGGTGCTAGTATTCCGATTTGGATACCTCGTGATCACTATCAATGTCGATCCAATTAAATACCAAAAAAATGCGGGTCAAGGTCTTCGTGTCAGTCAGTAGGTTGTTTAGTGGTTCTACAGTGTCACAAATAGAGTCTTAACAGGGTTTGTAAAGGTGTTTGGGTTGTTTTGGTAGGTAGGTGGTTGTTGGTTTACACACGTGTTGGTAGAAATAGAGACCGACATCTGTTGGGTATGACCAATCACAAGCTTAGGAAGAACCGACGCTGCCATGGGTAACCGAGTTAGTAGAGGTGCGGGTGATAAAACTCAATAAGATCTAGTTATGGGGTTTGAGTTGAGGTTAGGAAAAGATGATAGAGGGAATGATGAGGTATGTGGGGATCTTAGGAACACTCAGAGACATGTAGAAGTCGTGGCATAGGTGGTTTTATGGTGTGGGTGGAGGAATGGTCAAGTTTACGGGTAAAGAGGAATAGTGGGGAAAAGGGAATGCAAGTAGAAAATGACAACAAAGATGACAAAAACCTTTAAAATAAGACAAGGATGAAATAACACAGGTGATAAATGTACTTACTGGTGTTGTAGGTCTAATGGCTAGGTGGTGGTGATGATTGCTTAGTGGGATGGAGCTTGGTGTCGCAGCGTGATACTTCCCTTAATGCTACCGTGAGAGCGATACCTTTGGATCCGCTCTGATGTCTTGCCGTACATGGTGGCTGGTTGGATGTGTGAAAATATTTGGTTCTTGCTTGCATGCAGATCTCCTTTGCTCCCAAATTTGAAAATGTGGCCAACCTCTCAAACAAGGTTACCAAAATGGTTATATGGTAATCGACGATGGTTCTTGTCGACTTGGCCGCTTTAGGAATGACCAACGCCGCTTAAGGAGGGATTCCCTATGTTTAATAAAAATGACAGATCTTGTAATCATTTGGGCCAAGTCTATCCATTTCTCTTGTGGATCGAATGGACATTTATTTTTATGAGTGGGAAGGTGGTTACAAGAATAGTAGGTATTTATTTTTAGGGTTAAACTAAGTCTTATTCATTTATGGAAACATGCTATGAATAGGTTCTATGGTGAGGGTGTGCATCCATTTAATTAAAGTAACTAAATTAAATTAATAAATGGGTGAGATGAGTATTAATTTAATTTTAAATAATTAAATTAGGATTAATTTGGGGTATAAGGTTTGTGGTTAGGTGAATGTGTTTAAGTTGGTTATTCGAAGGGGGAACAAGGGAGTGTGACCCAATTTTGGTGTGTCTACATTTTCCCCCTTTTTGCCACTTGGCTCAGCCTTGTGATAAATACGACGCTGAAAAAAAATAGGAGATGGTTGTGTCGAGTGTAAGTGAGGGTGGTGTTGCTCCAAGTGTGGGTGAAGGTAACTTCCTCTAACTAGTAACTATAAGGTGAAAGATGGAAGCAATAGTGGTTTGATAAAATGAGGAGGTGGGAAAATGAAGAATAGTGGTAGTGCATTGGGTAAAGGTAAAAGGTCAAATCAGGTAAAC